>CAXDIO010000001.1:42731-66396 GCA_963989345.1 Clangula hyemalis | reverse complement strand
ACCCTGGGTCTCCCCCATTAACCTTGGTTCCCCCCAACCTCTCCAGGTCCCCCCCCCATTAACCCCAGTGCCCCCATCTCTCTGAGGGACCCCCCCATCACCCCACTTCCCCCCCCATTAACCCCAGGTCCCCCCCAACCTCTCCAGGTGCCCCCCATTAACCCTGGGCCCCCCAAATCTCCCCCAGGTCACCCCACTACCCCCAGTCCCCCCATTAACCCCACGTCCCCCCCCATTAACCCCGGGTCCCCCCCAACCTCTCCAGGTGCCCCCCATTAACCCTGGGTCCCCCAAATCTCCCCCAGCTCCCCTCCATCACCCCACGCCCCCCCCCCCATTAACCCCAGGTCTCCCCCACGTCCCCCCCACCTCCCCAGTTCCTCCCCACCTCCCCCAGACCCCCTCATTACCCCAGGACCCCCCCATCTCCCCAGTTCCCCCCCATTACCCCAGGCACCCCCCCACCTCCCCAGGTCCCCCCCCATTACCCCAGGACCCCCCCACCTCCCCCAGACCCCCCCACCTCCCCCAGGACCCCCCCATTACCCCAGGCCCCTCCCCATTACCCCAGGACCCCCCCACCTCCCCCAGGACCCCCCACCTCCCCAGTTCCCCCCCACCTCCCCCAGCCCCCCCCACCTCCCCCAGGACCCCCCCACCTCCCCAGGACCCCCCCATTTCCCCCAGCCCCCCCCCACCTCCCCAAGGACCCCCCCATTACCCCAGGTCCCCCCCCACCCCCCCCAGGACCCCCCCCATTACCCCGGGACCCCCCCACCTCCCCAGGACCCCCCCATTTCCCCCAGCCCCCCCCATCTCCCCCAGCCCCCCCCACCTCCCCCAGGTCCCCCCCATTACCCCAGGTCCCCCCCCACCTCCCCAGGACCCCCCCCAGGACCCCCCCTGTACCCCCATTACCCCAAACCCCACCACCCCCCATCCCCCCTCATCCCCCCCTCCCCCCCCTCCCCCCCTCCCCCACCTCCCCAACCCCCTCCCCGATCCCCCCAGCCCCCCCGTACCCCCCCCCCGTGCCCCCCCCCCCTTGTGCCCCCCCCCGTGCCCCCCCCCACCATGACGCTGAGGCTGATTTTGGGGGTGCGCCGGCTGCTCTCCACGGGGCGCAGCAGCGTGATGGCCCCGCTGGCGTTGTCGATGTGGAAGCGGCCGCTCTCCTCGCCTTTGGGGGGGGGGCACAACCTCAGCAGCCCCGCCCCCGGGACCCCCAACCCTTCCCCTACCCCCCCCAGTGAGGAAACTGCAGGAAAATCCCACCCTGGGGGGGGGGCACCTGGGGGGTCCCCAGCGTCTCCCCAGCACTGGGTGGGGGGGGGGGGGGCGCACGGTGTAAATCGCGGGGGTCTTAACCCCTTCAGCACCAAGGGAGGGGGGGTTGACCTCTCATAACCCCATAACCCCCCCTATAATGGGGGGGGGGAGGGATTAGCCCCCCCCACCCCCCCTCCAGGCTCTATCCCTTTATTCAATTTGTGCCAGGCAATTGGATTGTGCTGGGGGGGGGGGGGAGAAAGAACGAGGGGGGGGCACCGGGGCCCCTCTGCGCACGTGTCCGTGACCCCCCCGTGCCCATAACCCCCCCCCCATGCCCATAACCCCCCCCCCCCATACCCATCCCCCCCCCATGCCCTTGCCCCCCATCTGTATCCCCCGTGGCCGTGACCCCGCCATGGCCGTGACCCCGCCGTGGCCGTGACCTCCCCATGACCCCCCCAAATGTCTGTGCCCCCCCCCCCACCCCGTGCCCCCCCCCCCACCATGTCCCCCCCCGTCACCTGCCAGCAGGGAGTAGGTGATGGCCGCCCGCAGCCCCCGGTCCCCGTCCTCGGCGTAGATGGAGCCGGGGCTGAAGCGCAGGGGGGAGCCCTGCTTTTGGGGGGGGGGCACTCAGCCCCACGGGACCCCCACCCCCTGGGGACACCCACCCCCAGGTGCCCCCCACCCCTAGGAGCCCCCCCCCCCCCCCCCAGTTACCCTCCTCTCCAGGTACCCCCTCCCACAGGAGCCCCCCCCCTCAGGTGCACCCATCCCCAAGTACCCCACCCCCAGGAGCCCCCCCCCCCATTACCTCCCTCCCCAGTTACCCCCCTCCCCAGTTACCCCCACCCCCAGTCAACCCCCTCCCCAGGGACCCCCCCCATTACCCCCCCCGGTACCCCCATCCCCAGGTACCCCCCCCTTGGTACCCCCACCCCCAGGTACCCCCCCCAGGTACCCGCCCCTTGGTATCCCCACCCTCAGGTACCCCCCTCCCAGGAGCCCCCACCCCCAGGAAGACCCCCCCCATAAGTCCCCCCCCAGGTACCCCCCCCCAGGTACCCCCCGCCTTGGTACCCCCCACCCCCAGGTACCCCCCCAAGGAGCCCCCCCCCCCCCAGGTACCCCCACCCTTGGTACCCCTCCCCCCAGGTACCCCCCCAAGGAGCCCCCTCCCCCAGGTACCCCCCCCCAGGTACGCCCCCCCTTGGTACCCCCACCCTCAGGTACCCCTCCCCCCAGGAGCCCCCCCCCCAGGTACCCCCCCCCTTGGTACCCCCACCCCCAGGAACCCCAACCCCCAGGTACCCCCCCCCCTTGGTACCCCCCACCCTCAGGTACCCCCCCCCCCCAGGAGCCCCCCCCACCCCCAGGAGGACCCCCCCCATGATTCCCCCCCCAGGTACCCACCCCCAGGTATTCCCCCCCCCCGAAGTACCCCCAATCCCAGGAGCGCCCCCCCCGTACCCCCACCCTGTGCCCCCCCACCCCCCTTTGCCCCCCCCTTGCCCCCCCCCACGTACCCCCCCCCTTGGTACCCCCACCCTCAGGTACCCCCCCCCCAGGAGCCCCCACCCCCATGAGTCCCCCCCCCATGAGTCCCCCCCCAGGTACCCACCCCCAGGTATCCCCCCCCCCAAGGTACCCCCAATCCCAGGAGCGCCGCCCCCCAGTACCCCCACCCTGTGCCCCCCCCACCCCCCTTTGCCCCCCCTTTGCCCCCCCTTTGCCCCCCCCCCACCGTCAGCTCGCCCTCGGTGACGTTGGCGGTGTAGACGGGGCTGATGCAGACGCCGGGGGGGTCGGGGGGGGCGCAGGGCAGGAAGCGGGGGTACTGGTCGTCCCCGTCCAGCACGTTGACGCGCACGCGGGCCGAGGCGTTGAAGCGCTCCTTGGTGTTCATCTCCTGCCGGACACACGGACACGGGCTGGGGGGGGGGACGGACAGAAACCGGGGGGGGGGGGGGGATCCTGGGGGGGGGGGCTGCCCCCAGCCATGGTTTTACGCCCAGGGGCTGGGGGCGGGGGGAGCTCCGAATCCCACCGCTGGGACCTCTGGGGGCATGGAGATGCTGGCATGGGGACATCTGGGGACGGGGACACTGGGGACAGGGACACTGGGGACAGGGACCCCATGGCACAGGGACCCCATGGCACAGGGACATTGGTGGCACAGGGACACCGGTGGCATAGGGACATGGGTGACATGGGGATGCTGGTGACATGGGGACCCCATGGTACATGGATACTGATGGCACAAGGACACTGGGGACATGGATCCTGGGGACAGGGACCCCATGGCACAATGACACTGGTGACATGGGGATGCTGGTGGCACAGGGATCACCATGGCACAGGGACACTAGTGACACAGGGACACTGGTGACACAGGGACCCCATGGCACAAGGACAATGGTGGCATAGAGACATTGGTGGCACAGGGACACAGAGCCTGGGGACAGGGACCCTTGGGGACAGAGACCCCCAAGGCACAGGGACCCCAAGGCACAGGGACACTGGGGACATGGGGACCCCATGGTACATGGGTACTGATGGCACAAGGACACTGGGGACATGGGGATGCTGGTGGCACAGGGACCACCATGGCACAGGGACACTGGTGACACAGGGACCCCATGGTACATGGATGCTGGTGGCACAGGGATGCTGGTGGCACAGGGACACTGGGGACATAGGGACAATGGTGGCACAGGGACCCCATGACAAAGGGACGCTGGTGGCACTGGTATCCCATGGCACAGGGACACCGATGGCACAGGGACGCTGGTGGCACAGGGACCCCATGGCACAGGGACACTGGGGACATAGGGACAATGGTGGCACAGGGACCCCATGGCACAGGGACACTGGGGACATAGGGACACCGGTGGCACAGGGGCTGCGCACAGGTGGGTGTCCCCGGGGGGGGCCAGGTGGCGGGGGCCCATTAGGGAAATTACCCCGGGGATTGAGGGCAGGTGCCGGGGCGCTGACGGGATCACGTCGCCCCCAATTAGCGGGGAGCGGCTAACGAGCGCGGGGGGGGGGGGGGGGGCATGCCAGCACCGGGGGGGGGGGGTCGCGGGCTGTGAGCACAGCCCTGGGTGAGCCCCCCCCTCCCCCCTTCATTAACGGCTCCCCAGTGTGTGCGCTGCCCCCGTGTCACAGCGGGGACAGGGCACAGGGACCCCGGGGACAGGGGTGGGCACCGGGTGGGCACAGGGGACGTGGGGTGGGCACGGGGTGGGCATGAGGGGGCACAGGGACATGGGGTGGGCACAGGGGACATGGGGGCATGGGGTGGGCACGAGGGACATGGGGTGGGCATGGGGTGGGTGTGAGGGGACACGGGGTGGGCACAAGGGACACGGGGACATGGGGTGGCACAGGGTGGGCTTGAGGGACACAGGGACATGGGGTGGGCATGGGGTGGGCACAAGGGACACAGGGGCATGGGGTGGGCACAGGGGACATGGGGACATGGGGTGGGCATGAGGGACATGGGGTGGGCATGGGGTGGGCATGAGGGGACACAGGGACATGGGGGGGCACAAGGGACATGGGGTGGGCAGGAGGGACATGGGGACATAGGGTGGGCACGGGGTGGGCTTTAGGGACACCAGGACATGGGGTGGGCGCAGGGGACATGGGGACACAGGGTGGGCACAAGGGACATGGGGTGGGTAGGAGGGACATGGGGATATGGGGTGGGCACAGGGTGGGTGTGAGGGGACACAGGGTGGGCACGAGGGACATGGGGTGGGCACAGGGTGGGCATGGGGTGGGCACGAGGGACACAGGGAAGGAGCAGGGTGGGCAGAGGGGAGATGGGGACAGGGCACGGGCACCGCGTCCCCAAACACATCGGTGGGGGCTGCATGGACACGGGGGGGGGGGACACGTGGCATGGCCAGGGGGACCCGGGGAAGTGGGGACACGGGGGGGGGGGGGGACACGGGGGGGGGGGGGACACGGGGGGGCTGCTCACCACGGCCGTCACCACCACCTCCAGGCGCTGCCGGCTCTCGAAGTCGAGGGCGCGCGCCAGCACCACGCGGCCGCTGTTGGGGAGGTCGATGCGGAAGAAGCGGGCGTCGGGCTGGGGAGGGGGGCACCGGGGGGGTCAGGGTCACCGTGGCACCGGGTTCCCCGGTCCCTTCCCGTCCCCCTCGGTGTCCCCGTGTCCCCCCCCCCCCCCCCGGACCCACCGAGGAGGCGTCGATGACGTACATCAGCAGGTCCCCGTCCGCGTCCTCCGCCTGCGTGCTGAACACCACCGAGTGCACGGCCACCAGCTGCGGGACCCCCGCGTCACGCGGGCACCCCGCGGGGACCCCACAGACACCCAAGGGTCCCCGCACGTCCCGGGTGCCCCCCAATAACCCCGTCCCCTGGTCTTGCCCCCAGCTCCTTCCTTGTCGCTGTGCCCATGGATGTCCCCGTCCCTGCCGCATCCCATCCCTATCCCCAATCCCCATTTCGTCCCAATCCCAATTCCAATCCCATCCCATCCCCATCCCAAATCCCATCCCATGCTCATCCCATCCCCACCCCATCCAATCCCATATCCCCATCCCCATCCCATCCCCAATCCCATCCCCATTTCATCCCAATCCCAATTCCAATCCCATCCCATCCCTATCCCAATCCCATCCCAATCCCATCCCCATCCCATCCCCATTCCATCCTCATTTCATCCCAATCCCAATTCCAATCCCATCCCCACCCCATCCCCACCCCATCCCCACCCCATCCCTCTCCCCAATCCCAATCCCATCCCATCCCATCCATCCCCATTCCATTCCCAATCCCAATCCCATCCCATCCCCATCCCCACCCCATCCCCATTTAATCCCAATCCAATTCCAATCCCATCCCATCCCCATCCCCATCCCAATCCCATCCCATCCCCAATCCCAATCCCATCCCATCCCATCCCCATCCCATCCCCATCCCATCCCTCTCCCCAATCCCAATCCCGTCCCATCCATCCCCATCCCATTCCCACCTCCATCCCCATCCCATCCCATCCCCATCCCAACCCCATCCCCATTTAATCCAATCCCAATTCCAATCCCATCCCATCTCCCCACCCCATCCCCATCCCATCCCATCCCTCTCCCCAATCCCAATCCCGTCCCATCCCATCCCCATCCCCATCCCATCCCCATCCCATCCCCATCCCAATCCCAATCCCAACCCCTCTCTCTCCCCAATCCCAATCCCATCCCATCCCCATCCCATCCCCATCCCATCCCATCCCTCTCCCCAATCCCATCCCATCCCCATCCCATCCCAATCCCAACCCCTCTCTCTCCCCAATCCCAGTCCCAATCCCCTTCCCATCCAATCCCCATCCCAATCCCACCCCCCTCCCACCGTCCCCTCCCCACACCTCGCTGACGTTGTGGGTGAGGACGGGCTCCCCGCGGAACCGGGGCCGGTTGTCGTTCTCGTTGAGGACCTGGACGATGACGCGGTACTCCACCTGCGGGGAGGGGGGCGCAGAGGGGGGGGGTGACCCCATGGGGGTCCGGGTGTGTGGGGGGGGGGGGCTGAACCCCATTCCCCCACCCCACGTCCCCAGCGCCGTACCGGGGCGAAGCCGTCCTCGGCGCACGTCAGGGCCACCATCAGCACCGGGGACTCCAGCTCCTGGGGGGGGGGGGCGCAGATGGGGACATGGGGACTGCCCCGGGGGGAACCCCAGGGTGGGGTCCCCCATGTGCCGGGTGGGGGGGGGGGGGGGCAGGATGGGGCAGGGTGTGTGGGGGGGGTGGGGGATGGATGCGGTGTGGGATGGATAGAGGGGGGTGTGGGATGGACGTGGGGGTGGGATGGACAGACGTGGATTTGGGATGGACAGACGTGGAGCTGGGACAGACAGACATGGGTGTGGGATGGACGTGGGTATGGGACAGACAGACGTGGATTTGGGATGGACAGACAGGGGTGTGGGATGGACGTGGATGCAGACGGACAGACATGGATTTGGGATCAACAAATGTGGGTGTGGGATGGACAGATATGGATGTGGGACGGACAGACGTGGATTTGGGACAGACGGACATGGGTGTGGGATGGACGTGGATGCAGGATGGCCAGACGTTGATGCAGGACAGACAGACATGGGTTTGGGATCAACAGATGTGGGTGTGGGATGGACATGGATGTGGGACGGACAGACGTGGATTTGGGATGGACATGGATTTGGGATGGATGCAGGTGTCGGATGGACAGACATGGATGTGGGATGGACAGACGTGGGTATGGGGCAGACAGACGGATTTGGGATGGACGTGGATGCAGGATGGACAGACGTGGATACAGGACAGACAGACGTGGATTTGGGATGGATGTGGATGCAGGATGGACAGACATCTATACAGGACAGGACATGGATTTGGGATGGACAGACAGGGGGTGTGGGATGGATGTGGATGCAGGATGGACAGATGTGGATACAGGACAGACAGACAGGGATTTGGGATCAACAGACGTGGGTGTGGGACGGACAGACGGGTGTGGGATGGCCGTGGATGCAGGATGGACAGACGTGGAGCTGGGACAGACAGACATGGGTGTGGGATGGATGCGGGTGTCAGACAGACAGACATGGGTGTGGGACAGACAGACGTGGATTTGGGATGGACGTGGGTGTGGGATGGACGTGGATGAGGGATGGATAGATGTTGATGCAGGACAGACAGACGTGGATTTGGGACGGACAGACGTGGGTGTGGGATGGGCAGACGTGGCCACAGCCGGCTGGAGGCAGGGGCAGGGTGGGTGCCGATGGAGGCAGCGCGGGCGGAGGAAGGGTTTGGGATGGGTGGAGGAGGTCGGGATCAGGATGGGTTCAGGACGGGCTCAGGACAGACGGAGGCGGGTGGGGGACAGACGGAAAGGCCCAGGGGCAGCAGACGTGGGGTGGAGGCCGTGATGGGAAGAGGCTGGTGCAGAGGGGGGAGGCTGGAGGGGTGGGATGGGGGCGGGATGGGGGCAGGAAGGGTGCGGGGGTGGGTGGAGGATGGGTGGAGGATGGACGGAGGATGGACACGGAACAGATGGAGGCTGGATGGAGGCTGGATGGAACACAGATGGAGGCTGGAGACAGGATGGAGGACGGATGGGCGGAGGACGGATGGAGGCTGGGTGGAGGACGGATGAAGGATGGGGACAGGATGGACACAGGATGGATGGAGGACGGATGGAGGAAGGATGAATGAAGGATGGACAACAGATGGAGGCTGGATGGAGGACAGATGGACGATGGATGGAGGACGGGTGGAGATTGGATGGAGGATGGGTGGAGGCTGGATGGAGGATGGACACAGGATGGATGGAGGACGGATGGATGATGGATGGAGGCTGGAGACAGGATGGAGGATGGATGGAGGCTGGGTGGAGGACAGATGGAGGACAGCTAGAGGCTGATGGGCGATGGACGGAGGATGGATGGAGGATGGGGACAGGATGGATGATGTGTGGAGGCTGGGTGGAAGATGAATGGAGGACAGAGCAGGACAAATGGAGGATGGCTTGGAGGACGACGGAATGGAGGGAGGACAGATGGAGGCTGCGTGGAGGATGGATGGCCAATGGGTGAAGGCTGGATGGAGGCTGGGTGGAGGATGGATGGAGGAGAGACACAGGACAGACATGGCACAGACACAGGATGGACACAGGATGGGTGGAGGAAGGATGAATGAAGGACGGACGACAGACGGAGGCTGGGTGGAGGACAGATGGACGATGGATGGAGGACGGACACAGGACGGATGGAGGCTGGATAAAGGGTGGACGGAGGACGGATGGAGGACGGAGACAGGATGGAGGCTGGATGGAGGCTGCGTGAAGGACGGATGGAGGACAGATAGAGGCTGGATGGAGGACAGGTGGAGGATGGATGGAGGCTGGGTGGAGGCTGGACGGATGGACACAGGACGGATGGAGGCTGGTGGAAGACGAATGGAGGACGGATTGGAGGACGACAGAATGGGTGGAGGACGGACACAGGACAGAGGGAGGACGGATGGAGGATGGGTGAAGGCTGGGTGGAAGATGAATGGAGGCCGGGTGGAGGCCGGGTGGATGGACACAGGACGGATGGAGGCTGGGTGGAAGACGAATGGAGGATGGAGAAAGACAAATGGAGGACGGATTGGAGGACGACGGAATGGAGGGAGGATGGACACAGGACAGAGGGAGGATGGAGACAGGATGGAAGATGGACGGAGGCTGGGTGGAGGACGGATGGAGGACAGCTAGAGGCTGGATGGGCAATGGATGGAGGATGGGGACAGGACGGAGGATGTGTGGAGGCTGGGTGGAAGACGAATGGAGGATGGAGCAGGACAAATGGAGGATGGATTGGAGGATGATGGAATGGAGGGAGGACAGATGGAGGCTGGGTGGAGGCATGGATGGAGGATGGACACAGGACGGATGGAGGCTGGATAAAGGGTGGACGGAGGACGGATGGAGGATGGATGGAGGACGGAGACAGGATGGAGGCTGGATGGAGGCTGGGTGGAGGCTGGACGGATGGACACGGGATGGATGGAGGCTGGGTGGAAGACGAATGGAGGACGGATTGGAGGACGACGGAATGGATGGAGGACGGACACAGGACAGAGGGAGGACGGATGGAGGATGGATGGAGGATGGGTGAAGGCTGGATGGAGGTCGGACGGAGGATGGGTGGAGGACGGATGGAGGAGAGACACGGGACGGACACAGGGACACAGGACGGACACAGGGACGGACATGGGACGGACACGGGGACATGGGACGGACACGGGGACGGACACAGGACGGACACGGGGACATGGGACGGACACGGGGACACGGGACGGACACGGGACGGACACGGGGACACAGGACGGACACAGGGACACGGGACGGACACGGGACGGACACGGGGACACGGGACGGACACAGGGACACAGGACGGACACGGGACGGACACGGGGACACAGGACGGACACAGGGACACAGGACGGACACAGGGACTGACACGGGGACGGACACGGGGACATGGGACGGACACGGGATGGACACGGACGGACATGGGGACACAGGACGGACACAGGGACTGACACGGGGACGGACACGGGATGGACACGGGATGGACACGGGACACGGGACGGACACGGGGACACAGGACGGACACAGGACGGACACAGGGACACAGGGACGGACACGGGACGGACACGGGGACGGACATGGGGGACACAGGACGGACACGGGACGGACACGGGACGGACACGGGACACGGGACGGACACGGGGACAGACACGAGGACCCAGGACGGACACGAGACGGATACAGGACGGACACGGGGACACAGGACAGACACGGGGACACAGGACGGACACGGGGACAGACACGAGGACCCAGGACGGACACGAGACGGACACAGGACGGACACGGGGACACGGGACAGACACGGGACGGACACGGGACGGACACGGGGACACAGGACGGACACAGGGACACAGGACGGACACAGGGACTGACACGGGGACGGACACGGGGACATGGGACGGACACGGGATGGACACGGGACGGACATGGGGACACAGGACGGACACAGGGACTGACACGGGGACGGACACGGGATGGACACGGGATGGACACGGGGACACGGGACGGACACGGGGACACAGGACGGACACAGGGACGGACACAGGGACACAGGGACGGACACGGGACGGACACGGGGGACGGACATGGGGACACAGGACGGACACGGGACGGACACGGGACGGACACGGGGACACGGGACGGACACGGGGACAGACACGAGGACCCAGGACGGACACGAGACGGATACAGGACGGACACGGGGACACAGGACGGACACGGGGACACAGGACGGACACGGGGACAGACACGAGGACCCAGGACGGACACGAGACGGACACAGGACGGACACGGGGACACGGGACAGACACGGGACGGACACGGGACGGACATGGGGACACGGGACAGACATGGGGACACAGGACAGACACGGGACGGACACGGGACGGACACAGGACGGACACAGGGACACGGGACAGACACGGGACGGACACGGGACGGACATGGGGACACGGGACAGACATGGGGACACAGGACAGACACGGGACGGACACGGGACGGACACAGGACGGACACAGGGACACGGGACAGACACGGGACGGACACGGGACGGACATGGGGACACGGGACAGACATGGGGACACAGGACAGACACGGGACGGACACGGGACGGACACAGGACGGACACAGGGACACAGGACGGACACGGGGACACGGGACGGACACGGGACGGACACAGGACAGACACAGGGACAGACGGGGGTCGCGCAGGGGGTCCGCACCTCGCGGTCCAGCGCCCTGCCGGCGGAGGCGTTGAGGCGCAGGCTGCGCCCGTCCAGGTAGAACCAGGCGGCGTCGGCGCCGTCCAGGCAGAGCTGCAGCGCGGGGCCCCCCGCGTCCCCCCCCGGCGGCAGCCGCGCCACCAGGCTGCCGTGGGCGCTGTTCTCGGGGATCTCCGTGAACACGTTCCCGAAGCCGCTGCAGCCCTCGCCCCGCGCTGCGGCCCCCACAGAGGCTTCACCCGGGGGGGCCGGGTCCCAGGTCCCCACCTCCAGGGGCCCCAGGTCCTCACCTCCAGGTCCCCACGTCCCAGGTGCCCACCCCCCAGGTCCCCATCCTCAGGGCCCCAGGTCCCAGGTCCCCAAACCCAGGTCCCCAGGTCCCCACCCCCAGGTGCCCACCCCCAGGTCCCCATCCTCAGGTCCCCATGTCCCAGGTCCTCACCTCCAGGTCCCCGTGTCCCAGGTGCCCACCCCCAGGTCCCCATGCTCAGGGCCCCATGTCCCAGGTCCTCACCACCAGGTCCCCAGGTCCCCACCCCCAGGTCCCCGTGTCCCAGGTCCCCATCTCTGGGGTCCCCAGGTCCTCACCTCCACATCCCCACGTCCCAGGTGCCCAGGTCCCCACCCCCAGGTCCCCACCCCCAGGTCCCCATGTCCCAGGTCCCCACCCCCAGGTCCCCATGTCCCAGGTCCCCACCCCCAGGTCCCCACCCCCAGGTCCCATGTCCCAGTTCCCCATCCCCAGGGTCCCCATGTCCCAGGTCCCCACCCCCAGGTCCCCATCCCCAGGTCCCCACCCCCAGGTCCCCACCTCAAGGTCCCCATCCCCAGGTCCCCGTGTCCCAGGTCCCCATCCCCAGGTCCCCAGGTCCCCAAGTCCCCATCCCCAGGTCCCCAGGTCCCCAAGTCCCCATCCCCAGGTCCCCATCCGCAGGTCCCCATCTCCAGGTCCCCATCTCCAGGTCCCCAGGTCCCCACCCCCAGGTCCCCACCCCCAGGTCCCCATCTCCAAGGTCCCCACCCCCAGGTCCCCATCTCCAGGTCCTCATGTCCCAGTCCTCACCCCCAGGTCCCCATCCCCAGGGTCCCCATGGCCCAGGTGCCCACCCCCCAGGTCCATATCCCCATCTCCAGGGTCCCATGTCCCATGTCCTCACCCCCAGGTCCCCACCTCCAAGGTCCCCAGGTCCCCAACCCCAGGGTCCCCATGCCCTGGGTCCCCATGTCCCAGTTCCCCCCCACCAGGTCCCCAGGTCCCAGGTGCCCACCCCAAGTGCCCCCCCCCCAGGTCCCCTTGCCGTTGGGTCGCCCCCGTCCCTCTCACTGTGTCCCCACCCCCACAGCCCCCCCCTTCGCCCCTCAAGCCCCAAGTCCCCGTCCCCAAGGGCCACCAGCGCCCCTATACCCAGGTGCCCATCTTGGGGTCCCCTTCTGAGGTCCCCACCCCTGGGTGCCCACCCTTGGGTCCCCACCTCTCATGGTTGCCACCCGCAGCGTCCCCACGTCTTAGGGTCCCTGTCCCCAGGGTCCCCACCCCAGTGTCCCCATGTCTTTGGGTCCCCATCCCCAGGGTCTCCATCTCCAGGGTCCCCAACCCTGGGGTCCCCACCCCAGTGCCACCAAACCACCCCCAGTGTCCCCAGTATCACCAGGCCCCAGGGTCCCCATCTCCAAGGTCCCCATCCATCCCCATTGTCCCCACTGTCCCCAGTGTCCCCATGTCTTAGGGTCCCCAACCCCAGGGTCCCCCTCTCCAGGGTCCCAATCCATCCCCAGTGTCCCCAGTATCCCCATCCACAGGGTCCCCATCCATCCCAGTGTCCCCAGTGTCACCATATTTTAGGGTCCCCATCCCCAGGGTCCCCATCCCGGTGTCCCTATCCACCGCCCAGTGTCCCCATTGTCCCCATGTCTTAGGGTCTCCATCCCCAGTGTCCCCAGTGTCCCCATATTTTAGGGTCCCCATCTCATCTCTAGGGTCCCAAACCATCCCCAATGTCCCCAGTATCCCCATCCCCCGTGTCCCCATATTTTAGGGTCTCCATCCCCAGGGTCCCCATGCCGGTGCCCCCATCCACCCCCAGTGTCCCCAGTGTCCCCAGTGTCCCCATCCCCAGGGTCCTTACCCCAGTGTCCCCAACCATCCCCAGTGTCCCCAGTGTCCCCATTTCTTAGGGTCTCCATCCCAGTGTCCCCACCCCAGCATCTCCAGCATCCCAGTGTCCCCACGTCTTAGGATCCCCATCCCCAGTGTCCTCACCCCGGTGCCACCCATCCACCCCCAGTGTCCCCATATTTTAGGGTCCCCCTCTCCAGGGTCCCCACCCCAGTGCCCCCATCCACCCCGAGTGTCCCCATATTTTAGGGTCCCCCTCTCCAGGGTCCCAATCCATTCCCAGTGTCCCCAGTATCCCCATCCACAGGGTCCCCATCCATCCCCAATGTCCCCACTGTCCCCAGTGTCCCCATATTTTAGGGTCCCAATCCTCAGGGTCCCCACCCCAGTGCCCCCATCCATCCCCAGTGTCCCCAGTGTCCCCATTTCTTAGGATCCCCATCCCCAGTGTCCCCACCCCAGTTGCCCCCACCCCCCCCCAGCCTCCCCAGTGCCCCCAGTGCCCCCAGTACCCCCCCCCCCCCGCTCACCAGTGGCCAGCAGCAGCGCCAGGCGTGCGGCCAGCAGGGGCCGTGCGGGACGGCACCGCCATGGGGACGGGGACCGGGGAGCGGTGACAGGGACGGGGACGGGGCCGTGGGTGGCAGCCTGCGACCATGGGGGGGGGGTGACACCGCCGTGACCCCTGCGCCCCATCAGCCCCCCCCCCCGTGTCCCCCTCCCCACCGTGTCCCCATCCCTGTCCCCAACCCCAGGACCCCACCTTTGTGTCCCCCCCCCCGTGCCCCCCCCCCGGTCCCCATCCCCATCCCTGTCCCCCCCCCCCCATGTCCCCATGTCCCCAGGGTCTCGCTGCCACCAGCCCCCCCCCCCGCAACAGGCGCCCCCCCAGGCCCCCCCCCTTGTCCCCCCCAGCCCCCCCTTATCCCCTCCTGTCCCCCCCCTTGTCCCCTCTGTCCCCCCCCCGTGCCCCCCCCACGCCCCCCGCGCCCCCCCCCACGCCGTGCAGGTGCCCCAGGTGTGCAGGGCCCCCCCCCCCCGCCCCCCCCCCGTTAACCCGATTATGGCCCACGCAGGAGGGCGCTGCGGGACACGGCCCCACGCGCGACCCCCCCCCCCCCACGACCCCCCCCTCACCCACACCGAGATGGGTGGGGGGGGGGGGTCTGCAGGTCTGCCCCCCCCCCCCCCGTGCCATATGGCCCCCCCCCTCCCCCAGGTGCCCCCTCCCAGCGGCCACACGCTGCTGCCGGCCCCCAATTAGCGGCCGGTAATTAGCGCGGGGGGGGGGTGGGGAGCCCCATCTGCCGCCCCCCCCCCCCCCCCGCACGGCACCGCGCTGGGGGCCCGGGACCCCCCCCAGAAAGGGGCTGCCCCCCCCCCCCCCACCGCTGCCTTCTCGTGCTGACCCCCCCCATCCCTATCCTGGGGGGGGGGCATTCAGGGGTGCCCCCTCCCCGCTCCAGCCCCCCCCGATAGGAAGTTGCCCCCCCCCCACCTTCTCCTTGCCCCCCCCGCCCCCCCCCCGCAACGGTTCAAGGCAGGACCCCCGGGTGCCCCCCCCAGACCCCCCCCCAGGACCCCTTGCTTGGGGGGGCGGCTCCCAGGGGTCCTGGGGATTCCCATGGGTCCTGACCCCCCCCCGGACCCCCCAGCACCTCCCAGCCCCCCCCAGGACCCCCAAATCCCCCCCGGACCCCCCCGGGACCCTCCTTAGACCCCCTCCAGCCCCCCCCCCCGAGACCCCTTGCTGGGGGGAGAGGCGGCTCCCAGGGGTCCCGGGCGTTCCCAGGGGTCCTGACCCCCCCCCACGCCCCTCAGACCCCCCGGCCCCCCCAGGACCCCCAAATCCCCCGGGACCCCCCGGACCCTCCGTAGACCCCTCCAGCCCCCCCCCGGGATCCTTTGCTGGGGGGGGGGCTCCCAGGCGTCCTGGGGATTCCCATGGGTCCTGACCCCCCCCACGCCCCCCCAGACCCCACCAGGACCCCAAATCCCCCCGGGAACCCCCCCGGGACCCTCCTTAGACCCCCTCCAGCCCCTCCCCGAGACACCTTGCTGGGGGGGGGGGGGGGCGGCTCCCAGTGGTCACCCGGAGGTTCCCATGGGTCCTGACCCCCCCCGGACCCCCCAGCACCTCCCAGCCCACCCCAGGACCCCCAAATCCCCCTGGACCCCCCCCGGGACCCCCCCTAGACCCCCTCCAGCCCCCCCCCCCGAGACACCTTGCTGGGGGGGGGGCGGCTCCCAGGGGTCCCGGGCATTCCCATGGGGTCCTAACCCGCCCCCAGACCCCACCAGGACCCCCAAATCCCCCCGGGAACCCCCCGGGACCCTCCCTAGACCCCCTCCAGCCCCCCCCCGGGACCCTTTGCTGGGGGGGGGGCTCCCAGGGGTCCTGGGGGATTCCCCAGGGGTCCTGACCCCCCCCACGCCCCCTCAGACCCCCCCCAGACCCCCCCAGGACCCCCCCGGCCCCCCCCCCGTTACCTGCCCGGCGCGGCGGCCCCGCCGCCCCGGCGCTGCACCCCCGGGGCCGGGGCTGGGGACAGGGACAGGGAAGGGACAGGGCGGGGGGGGGCCGGGGGGGGGGGGGAGGGCAGGAGAAGGGGAGGGGGGGGGCGGGGGGGGCGGATCAGCGGGGGCAGAGCCGGGAGCGGCCTCAGCCGGCGGCGGGCGGGGACTGGGGGTGGGGGGCGGGGGGGGCTGTATGGGATGTATGGGGTGTATGGGGCCGTATGGGGCCGTATGGGGCTCTATGGGGTGGTGTGGGGGATGTGGGGTGGGGTGGGGCTGTGTGGGATGTGTGGGGCCGTATGGGGCTGTATGGGATGTGTGGGGCCGTATGGGGCTGTATGGGATGTGTGGGGCTCTATGGGGCCGTATGGGGAGGTGTGGGGTTGTATAGGGCTCTATGGGCTGTATGGAAGGTGTGGGGTTGTATGGGCTGTGTGGGGCTGTATGGGGCCGTTTGGGTCTTTATGGGATGTGTGGGGCTCTATGGGGCTCTATGGGATGTGTGGGGTGTATGGGGTTCTATGGGGCCGTATGGGGCAGTGTGGGGTTGTATAGGGCTCTATGGGACCGTATGGGATGTGTGGGGCTCTATGGGATGTGTGGGGCTCTATGGGGTTTTATGGGCTGTATGGGATGTGTGGGGCTGTATGGGATGTGTGGGGCTGTGTGAGGGCTGTATGGGACGTATGGGGCTGTATGGGATGTGTGGGGTGTGGGGGCTGTATGGCATGTGTGTGGGTCTGTATGGAGCTCTATGGGGCCGTATGGGGCGGTGTGGGGTTGTATAGGGCTCAATGGGGCTGTATGGGAGGTGTGGGGTTGTATGGGGCTGTATGGGGCTCTATGGGCTGTATGGCATGTGTGGGGCTGTATAGGGCTGTATGGGGCTGTATGGGATGTGTGGGGTGTGGGGGCTGTATGCATGTGTGTGGGTCTGTATGGAGCTCTATGGGGCTGTATGGGATGTGGGGGGCTGTATGGGGCTGTGTGGGGCTGTATGGGTCTGTGTGGGGTGTATGGGATGTATGGAGTTGTGTGGGGCTCTATCGGGCTGTATGGGGTGTGGGGGGCGTATGGGATATGTGGGGAGTATGAGGTATATGGGGCTGTATGGGGCTATATGGGACTGTATGGGTGTGGGGGCTCCATGAGGTGTATGGGGCTGTGTGGGGGCTGTACGGGGTATGTGGGGCGTATGGGGAGTATGAGCTTTATGGACTCTATGGGGCTGTATGGGACTGTGTGGGGTGTATGGGACTGCATAGGCTCTATGGAGCTGTATGGGGCATGTGGGTGTGTGGGGCTGTGTGGGGGCTGTGTAGGCTCTATGGGGTTGTATCAGGGGCTGTATGGGGTGTATGGGGCTGCCTACACGGGGCTGCTGTATGGGACTGCCCCTGTGGGGCTATATGGAGCTGCATGGGGCTGCCCCTATGGGGCTATATGAAGCCGTATGGGGCTGCCTGTATAGGGCTGCCGGTATGGGACTGCATGGGGCTATAGGGGGTTATACAACGCTGCCCATATGGGCTGTACGGGGCGGTATGGGGCAGTATGGGTCTATATGGGGCTGTATGGGGCCGTATTGGTCTGTTATGGGTCCATATAGGGCCGTATGGGGCCATATAGGGCCGTATGGGGCCGTATAGGGCTATATGGGGCCGTATGGGGTTATATGGGCCATATAGGTTCGTGGGGGCCGTATTGGTCTGTATGGGTCCATATAGGGCCGTATGGGGCCGTATAGGGCTGTATGGGGCCGTATGGGGCTGCATGGGTCCATATAGGGCCATATAGGGCCGTATGGGGCCGTATAGTTCCGTAGGGGCCGTATGGGGCCGTTTGGGTCCCTATGGTGCTCCCTATATGGGGCTGCCCCCCCCCCGGGCGCCCCCCCGCCCACGCGTGTTCACGCCCCCCCCGCCCGCCCCCCCCCCCCCGGGGCTGAGCCGCGCTAAGCGGCTTTGGACCGAGCGGATCTGCGGGGGGGGGGCACGGGGGGGGCGGGGCGGGGAGGGGACGGTGATGCCCCGGGGGGGGGTGTCCGTGGGGGGGGTGCCCGTGGGGGGGGGGTCTTTGGAAGTGGGGTGCCCAATGGGGGGGTGTCCGGGGGGGGGGGGGGGGTCTTTGGGGGGTGTGGGGTGTCCGTGGGGGGGGTCTTTGGGGGGGGTGTCCGTGGGTGGGGGGGGGTGTCCGTGGGGGGGGTCTCCGTAGGGGGGGGGGTCTTTGGGAGGGGGGTGTCCGTGGGGGGGTGGTGTCCGTGGGGGGGGTCTCCGTGGGTAGGGGTCTCCGTGGGGGGGGGTCTTTGGGGGGAGGGGTCTCCGTGGGGGGGGGTCTCCGTGGGTGGGGGGGGTGTCCGGGGGGGGGTGTCCGAGGGGGAGGGGTCTTTGGGGGGGGGGTGTTTCTAGGGGGTTGTGGGGTGTCCGTGGGGGGGTGTCCGTGGGTGCCCCCCCCCCCGCAGACACCCACGGGCCCGCCCCCCCCCCGGCTCAGGTGTCGCCACCCGACACCGCCCCCCCCCGGCCCCCCCCCCCCGCGCCCAGCATGGCCACGGGCAGGTAGGGCAGGGCCTGGGGGGGGGGGAGGGGGGGGCACCTCGGGGGGGGCACCGAGCTCCGGGACTCCCCCCCCCCCCCCCCCCCAATAACCCACCCCCCTCTCCCCTTTTTTTTTCCACCCCCCCCCCCAGGTGGGGGTCCCCTGGGAGCCTCGACCCTGCTCGGCCCCCCCCCGGCGCCGCCCCCCCCCCGGGCACGGCCCTGCTGCTGCTGCGGGGCCCCCCCCGGCCCCCCGGTGCCCCCCCGGCCCTTGGTGCTCCTTGGGGTGCGGGTGGCCCCCCAGCCCCAAAAATGCCCCCCCGGGGACCTGGCGACCCCCCAGACTCCCCCATACCGGGGGTGGGGGGCTTCTGGGGGGGGGGCACCCCCTGGGTTTGCGGCCCTGTGCCGGGGGGGGGGCGCACCCCAAGGTGGGGGGTCCCCGCCCCCCCCCCCCAGCACGGGTGTTGGGGTCCCCACCCAGCCCCGTGCACCAGGGGGTCCCCACACCTCAAAATGTGGGGGCCCCCACCCCGCCTGGCACCCCTGTACCTGGGGGACCCCAAATTCAAGGACTTGGGGTCCCCATCCAGCCCCGTGCACTGCAGGGACCCCAAATCCCCAAATTTGGGGTCCCCACCCTGCCCCACACCCCAAAATTTGGGGTCTCCATCCTGCCCTGCACCCCAGGACAAGAGGAACCCCCCACCCCAAAACAGAGGGTCCCCATCACCCCCCACACCCCAGAATGTGGGGTCCCCACCCTGCCCCGTGCACCACAGGGACCCCATATCCCCAAATTTGGGGTCCCCATCCTGCCCCACACCCACAAATTTGGGATCCCCACCCTACCGTGCACCCCAGGACAAGGGGAACCCCCCACCCCATAACAGGGGGTCTCCACCCGGCCCCGTGCACCACAGGGACCCCCCCACCCCAAAACAGGGGGTCCCCATCCCAGTCCTGTACATCGCAGAGACCCCATATCCCTAAATTTGGGGTCAACATCCTACCCTGCACCCCAGGACAAGGGGGACCCCCCACCCCAAATCAGGGGGATCAGGGGGTCCTCACCTGGCCCCATGAACTACAGGGACCCCCACACCCCAAAATTTGGGGTCCCCATCCTGCCTGCACCCCAGGACAAGGGGGACCCCCCACCCCAAATCAGGGGGGTCCCCACCTGGCCCCATGAACTGCAGGGACCCCATATCCCCACATTTGGGGTCACCACCCTGCCCCACACCCCAAAATTTGGGGTTCCCATCCCACCCTGCACTCCAGGACAAGGGGGACCCCCCACCCCATAACAGGGGGTCCCCATCCAGCCCTGTACATCGCAGAGACCCCATATCCCCAAATTTGGGGTCCCCACCCTACCCGGCACCCCAGGACAAGGGGGACCCCCTGTTTTGGGGTGGGGGTCCCATCCAGCCCCATGCACCGCAGGGACCCCCCACCCCAAAATAGGGGGTCCCCATCCCCCCCCAGACCCGGGGACCTGGGGTCCCCATCCCGCCCTCCCCCCCGCCCAGTGCCGCTGTCCCCAGTGCCCCCCAGTGCTCCCAGTGCCCCCAGTGCCCCCCGTGTCCCTGGGGGGGGGCGCAGCGCGCGGCCGTCACCCGCCTGAGCAGGGCCCAGCTCCGGGGGGACACCAAGCGCCGGGGGGACCGCGAGAGGCAGCGCCTGAGGGTAGGGGGGCTTGGGACATTTGGGGACATTTGGGGACGTGGGGGGGGCGTGGGGACATGGGGGGGCTTGGGGACATGGGGACATTTGGGGAGATTGGGGGAGCGGGGTCCTGGGGGGCCTTGGGGACATGGGGATATTTGGGGACACTGGGGGTGTGGGGACATGGGGGGTGTGGGGACATTGAGGGCTTGGGGACATTGGGGGAGTATGGGGACATTTGGGGACGTGGGGGGGCTTGGGGACATGGGGACAGTTGTGGGGGTTTGGGGACATTGAGGGGTTGGGGACATTGGGGGTGCTTGGGGACATGGGGACATTTGGGGAGATTGGGGGCGTGGGGACGTGGGGGGCGTGGGGACATTGGGGGCATATGGGGACATTTGGGGACATGGGGGGGCTCGGGGACATGGGGACAATTGGGGGGCTTTGGGGACATTGAGGGGGACATGGGGATATTTGGGGGGCTTTGGGGACATTGAGGGTTTGGGACATTGGGAGGTTTGGGGACGTGGGGGAGCTTGGGGACGTTGGGGGGGCTTGGGGACATGGGACATTTGGGGATATGGGGGGGCTTGGGGACATGGGGACAATTGGGGGGGTTTGGGGACGTTGAGGGGTTGGGGACATTGGGGGCTTGGGGTCAGCAGGGGTTATGGGGACATGGGGACATTTGGGGACATTGAGGGGTTGGGGACATTGGGGGGCTTGGGGAGGCGTGGGGACATTGGGGGGGGTTGGGGACATGGGGGGGCCATGTGGACTTGGGGGGGGGCTTGGGGACATTGAGGGACTTGGGGACATTGGGGGGGGTCTTGGGGGGCTGGGGGTGTTGGGGACTAGGGACAAGGGGGGGCTGGGGACATTGGGGATCGGGGTCATGGGGAATTGGGGACATGGGGGGGGGGGGGGCAGCCCAGGGGGCTCCATCCCCCCGTGGCGGGGGGGGGGGCTCCGTGCGTTTGGGGTCACCCCGCGCCCCCCCCAGGTCCAGGAGCGCCTGCGCATGGCCCGGCGGCGGCGGCAGGAGGAGCCCCCGGCCCCCCCGGGCCCGGTGACCCCCCCGAGCCCCGGGACCCCCCCAAGACCCCCCAGGAATGAGGGGGGGGGGGCCCGGGGCCGCCCTGCGGCAGCAGCTGGAGGCGGCGCGGAGCCGCAGGAGCGGGGAGCTGCGGGGGCAGCGGCACAGGTGGGGGGGGGGGGCACGGGGTGGGGGGGGCATTTTGGGGACACCCCGAGGGGGGGGGGGACACCGGGACCACCGCCCTGCCCCCCCCCCCCGTGTCCCCACGCCGTGCCCCCGTCCCCAAATGCCGTGTCCCTGACCCCAAATGTCCCCCCCCGTGTCCCCATTGCGCCCCCCCCCCACCCCGTGTCCCCGTGTCCCCATTGCGCCCCCCCCCCCCCCCGCGTCCCCGTGACCCCCCCCCCTCGTGTCCCCACGTCACGGTGCCACCGCCACTTCCGTGTCCCTGTGACCTTCCCTCGTCCTTCTGCGTGTCCCCTGCCCTTCCCCACGTCCCCGTGTCCCCATCCTGTGACCCCCCCCCTGCTCACATGTCCCCCCCCGTGCCCCCCCCCCCCCAGAACTCACAGACCTTCCCTGTCCCCGTGTCCCCATAGGGCGCCCCTGTCCCTCCCGTGTCCCCCTGCCCCCCCCCGTGCCCCCCCAGCCCTTCCATGTCCCCATGTCCCACGTCCCCAAACCGTGTCCCCCCCCCAGTGCCCCCCCAGCCCCTGTGTGCCCCCTGTCCCCCCGGTGTCCCCACCCCAAGTCGTCCCCCCCCCCCGTACCCCCAAAACCACACATCTCCCCCAACCCCCCCTATGTGCCCCCCCCCCAGGAACACCCAGACCTTCCTCGCCCTGCTGGCCCCCCTGCTCCCCCGACCACCCCCCCTCCGTGTGCCCCCCCCCCCCCCCCAGCAGGACGCAGCGGGCACGGAGCGGCGGTGACAGCGCCTCGTGTTGGGGACACTGACAGCAAGAAGAGGAGAGGGGGGGGGGGGGACACCAACACAGGGGGGGGTCACCACGACCCGGGGGGGTCACAACGATGTGGGGGGGTCAGAATAATGCGGGGGGGTCAAAATAATGTGGGGGGGGCACAATAATGTGGGGGGGGTCACAATAAAAACCCGTGGGTCACCGCAGTGCCCTCGGCACCATTGCGCACCAGGGGCGCACCGGGGCGCACCGGTGCCATCCGGCGCCACCACCAGTGGCCCCAGTATAACCAGTACGAGCAGCAGCAGGCTAACGCAGGTCGTCGGCGGTGAACATGCCGCGGGCTCGGCGCAGCACCGAGTCCTTGGCGGCGTCGTAGGGGTGCTCCTTGGAGGGGATCTCCAGCACCGCCGGCAGCGAGCGCGTGTGCGCCTCCACCGCGTGCCGGATGAGCTCGGCGATGCACTGGTTGATCAGGATGATGCCGATGTCCTCCCGGCTCAGGAAACTCCTGGGGAGGGGGGGTGGGGGGGCACCGGGGGGGGGTTAATGTCATGGGGGTGGGCTTAGAGGGTGTTGGGATGGCGCTAAAGGGCGCTGGGATGGCCCTAAAGGACCCCAGGATACCCAAAAAGGCCACCAGGATCCCCTAAAAGGACCCCAGGACTCCCTAAAAGACCCCAAGACATCCATAAATGACCCCAAGGACACTCCTAAAGGCCCCGGGACACCCCAAAAGACCCCCAGGACATCCTTAAAAGGCCACTTGGACCCCCTAAAAGGCTCCTAGGATGCCCATAGAGAGCCCAAGACACCCCAAAAGGCCACCAGGACCCCCTAAAAGGCCACCAGGACACCCATAAAGACCCCAAGACACCCCTAAAAGGCCACCAGGACCCCCCAAAAAGCCCACAGGACCCCCATAAAGACCTCCAAGACATCCATAAGGGACCCCAGGACCCCCTAAAAGGCCCCAGGACACTCAGGGTCTGATCCCCCCCAGTCCAAAGGGGGCTCCCCCAGCCCCACCATGGACTCCTGGGGCCTTTGAGTCCCCTCTCTACCTCCCCCAGGACTCGGGACCCCCCCACAGCCCCACTGGAGACCCCCAGGACCCCCAACCCCCCCCATCTCGTGTCCTCCTGACCCCTGGCCCCCCTCCCCAAAGCTCGGGACCCCCCCCAGGCCTCAAGACCCCCCCCATCCCCACTGAG
>CAXDIO010000001.1:0-42531 GCA_963989345.1 Clangula hyemalis | reverse complement strand
TCCGTGGGGGGGGGTGCCCGTGGGGGGGGTCTCCGTGGGTAGGGGGGTGTCCGAGGGGGAGGGGTCTTTGGGGGGGGGTCTCTAGGGGGGTGTGGGTGTGTCCGTGGGGGGGTGTCCGTGGGTGCCCCCCCCGCAGACACCCACGGGCCCGCCCCCCCCCGCTCAGGTGTCGCCACCGACACCGCCCCCCCCAGCCCCCCCCCGCGCCCAGCATGGCCACGGGCAGGTAGGGCAGGGCCTGGGGGGGGGGGAGGGGGGCACCTCGGGGGGGGGCACGGAGCTCCGGGACTCCCTCCCCCCCCCCAATAACCCACCCCCCTCTCCCCTTTTTTTTTTCCACCCCCCCCCCCCAGGTGGGGGTCCCCTGGGAGCCGCGCCCCTGCTCGGCCCCCCCCCGGCGCCGCCCCCCCCCCGGGCACGGCCCTGCTGCTGCTGCGGGGCCCCCCCCGGCCCCCGGTGCCCCCCCGGCCCCTGGTGCTCCTTGGGGTGCGGGTGGCCCCCCAGCCCCAAAAATGCCCCCCCGGGGACCTGGCGACCCCCCAGACCCCCCCATACCGGGGGTGGGGGGCTTCTGGGGAGGGGGCACCCCCTGGGTTTGCGGCCCTGCGCCGGGGGGGGGCGCACCCCAGGGTGGGGGGTCCCCGCCCCCCCCCCCAGCACGGGTTTTGGGGTCCCCACCCAGCCCCGTGCACCGCAGGGTCCCCACACCCCAAAATGTGGGGCCCCCACCCCGCCTGGCACCCCTGTACCTGGGGGACCCCAAATTCAAGGACTTGGGGTCCCCACCCTGTCCCGTGCACCGCAGGGACCCCATATCCCCAAATTTGGGGTCCCCACCCTGCCCCACACCCCAAAATTTGGGTCCCCACCCTACCGTGAACCCCAGGACAAGGGGGACCCCCCACCCCAAATCAGGGGGTCCCCACCTGGCCCCATGAACTGCAGGGACCCCACACCCCAAAATTTGGGGTCCCCATCCCGCCCTGCTCCCCAGGACAAAGGAGACCCCCCACCCCATAACAGGGGGTCTCTACCCGGCCCCGTGCACCACAAGGACCCCATATCCCCAAATTTGGGGTCCCCACCCTGCCCACACCCCAAAATTTGGGGTCCCCATCCCGCCCTGCACCCCAGGACAAAGGAGACCCCCCACCCCATAACAGGGGGTCCCCATCACCCCCCGCACCCCAGAATGTGGGGTCCCCACCCTGCCCCGTGCACCACAGGGACCCCATATCCCCAAATTTGGGGTCCCCACCCTGCCCCACACTCCAAAATTTGGGGTCCCCATCCCACCCTGCACCCCAGGACAAGGGGACTGCCCACCCCAAATCAGGGGGATCAGGGGTCCCCATCCAGCCCCGTGCACTGCAGGGACCCCATATCCCAAAATTTGGGGTCCCCATCCCACCCCACACCCCAAAATTTGGGTTCCCCATCCTGCCCTGCACCCCAGGACAAGGGGGACCCCCCAACCAAAACAGGGGGTCCCCATCCAGCCCCATGCACCACAAGGACCCCATATCCCCAAATTTGGGGTCTCCATCCTGCCCTGCACCCCAGGACAAGGGGGACCCCCCAACCCAAAACAGGGGGTCTCCACCCTGCCCCGTGCACCACAGGGACCCCATATCCCAAAATTTGGGGTCCCCATCCTGCCCTGCACCCCAGGACAAGGGGGACCCCCCACTCCAAAACAGGGGGTCCCCATCCAGCCCTGTACATCGCAGAGACCCCATATCCCCAAATTTGGGGTCCCCATCCTGCCCCAAACCCCCAATTTGGGGTCCCCACCCTACCCTGCACCCCAGGACAAGGGGGACCCCCTGTTTTGGGGTGGGGGGTCCCCATCCAGCCCCATGCACCGCAGGGAGCCCCCACCCCAAAATAGGGGGTCCTCATCCCCCCCCAGACCCGGGGACCTGGGGTCCCCCTCCCGCCCTCCCCCCCGCCCAGTGCCGCTGTCCCCACTGCCCCCCAGTGCTCCCAGTGCCCCAGTGCCCCCGTGTCCCTGGGGGGGGGCGCAGCGTGCGGCCGTCACCCGCCTGAGCAGGGCCCAGCTCCGGGGGGACACCAAGCGCCGGGGGGACCGCGAGAGGCAGCGCCTGAGGGTAGGGGGGCTCGGGGACATTTGGGGACATCTGGGGACGTGGGGGGGCGTGGGGACATGGGGGGCTTGGGGACATGGGGACATTTGGGGAGATTGGGGGAGCGGGGTCCTGGGGGGCTTGGGGACATGGGGACATTTGGAGACACTGGGGGCGTGGGGACGTGGGGGGTGTGGGGACATTGAGGGCTTGGGGACATTGGGGGCGTATGGGGACATTTGGGGACGTGGGGGGGCTTTGGGGACATTGAGGGGTTGGGGACATTGGGGGTGCTTGGGGACATGGGGACATTTGGGGAGATTGGGGCATGGGGACGTGGGGGGTGTGGGGACATTGGGGACATTGGGGGCGTATGGGGACATTTGGGGACATGGGGGGGCTTGGGGACATGGGGATATTTGGGGGGCTTTGGGGACATTGAGGGGTTGGGGACATTGGGGAGGTTTGGGGACATGGGGACATTTGGGGATATGGGGGGGGCTTGGGACATGGGGAGAGTTGGGGGGTTTGGGGACATTGAGGGGTTGGGGACATTGGGGGGCTTGGGGTCAGCAGGGGTTATAGGGACATGGGGACATTTGGGGACATTGAGGGGTTGGGGACATTGGGGGGCTTGGGGAGGCGTGGGGACATTGGGGGGGGTTGGGGACATGTGGGGCCATGTGGACTTGGGGGGGCTTGGGGACATTGAGGGACTTGGGGACATTGGGGGGGGGGTCTTGGGGGGCTGGGGGTGTTGGGGACTAGGGACAAGGGGGGGCTGGGGACATAGGACACTGAGAGGGGGGTGGGGAATTGGGGACATGGGGGGGGGGGGCAGCCCAGGGGTCTCCGTCCCCCCGTGGGTGGGGGGGGGGAGGGGGGGGCTCCGTGCGTTTGGGGTCACCCCGCGCCCCCCCGCGCCCCCCCCCCAGGTCCAGGAGCGCCTGCGCATGGCCCGGCGGCCAGCGGCAGGAGGAGCCCCCGGCCCCCCCGGGCCCGGTGACCCCCCCGACCCCCGGGACCCCCCCAAGACCCCCCAGGAATGAGGGGGGGGGGGCCCCGGGGCCGCCCTGCGGCAGCAGCTGGAGGCGGCGCGGAGCCGCAGGAGCGGGGAGCTGCGGGGGCGGCGGGCACAGGTGGGGGGGGGGGGGGGGCACGGGGTGGGGGGGCATTTTGGGGACACCCCGAGGGGGGGGGGGGCACCGGGACCACCGCCCTGCCCCCCCCCCGTGTCCCCACGCCGTGCCCCCGTCCCCAAATGCCGCGTCCTTGACCCCAAACGTCCCCCCCGTGTCCCCGTGTCCCCATTGCGCCCCCCCCCCCCCCCGCGTCCCCGTGACCCCCCCCTCGTGTCCCCACGTCACGGTGCCACCGCCACTTCCGTGTCCCTGTGACCTTCCCTCGTCCTTCTGCGTGTCCCCTGCCCTTCCCCACGTCCCCGTGTCCCATCCTGTGACCCCCCCCTGCTCACATGTCCCCCCCCGTGCCCCCCCCCCCCCCAGAACGCACAGACCTTCCTGTCCCCATGTCCCCATAGGGCGCCCCTGTCCCTCCCGTGTCCCCTGCCCCCCCGCGTTCACATGTCCCCCCCCCGTGCCCCCCAGACCTTCCATGTCCCCATGTCCCACGTCCCCAAACCGTGTCCCCCCCCCAGTGCCCCCCCAGCCCCTGTGTGCCCCCTGTCCCCCCGGTGTCCCCACCCCATATCCCCCCCCCCCATACCCCCAAAACCACACATCTCCCCAACCCCCCTCTATGTGCCCCCCCCCCCAGGAACACCCAGACCTTCCTCGCCCTGCTGGCCCCCTGCTCCCCCCGGTCCCCCCCCCGCCGTGTGCCCCCCCCCCCCCAGCAGGACGCAGCGGCACGGAGCGGCGGTGACAGCGCCTCGTGTTGGGGACACCGACAGCAAGAGGAGGAGGGGGGGGGGGGACACCAACACAGGGGGGGGGTCACCACGACCCGGGGGGGGTCACAACGATGGGGGGGGTCAGAATAACGCGGGGGGGTCAGAATAATGTGGGGGGGGCACAATAATGTGGGGGGGGGCACAATAAAGACCCGTGGGTCACCGCAGCGCCCTCGGCACCATTGCGCACCAGGCGCACCGGGGCGCACCGGTGCCATCCGGCGCCACCACCAGTGGCCCCAGTATAACCAGTACGAGCAGCAGCAGGCTAACGCAGGTCGTCGGCGGTGAACATGCCGCGGGCTCGGCGCAGCACCGAGTCCTTGGCGGCGTCGTAGGGGTGCTCCTTGGAGGGGATCTCCAGCACCGCCGGCAGCGAGCGCGTGTGCGCCTCCACCGCGTGCCGGATGAGCTCGGCGATGCACTGGTTGATCAGGATGATGCCGATGTCCTCCCGCTCAGGAAACTCCTGGGGGGGGGGGTGGGGGGCACCGGGGGGGGGGGTTAATGTCATGGGGTGGGCTTAGAGGGTGTTGGGGTGGCCCTAAAGGGCGCTGGGATGGCCCTAAAGGCTCCTAGGATGCCCATAAAGGGCCCCAGGATACCCAAAAAGGCCACCAGGATTCCCTAAAAGGACCCCAGGACTCCCTAAAAGACCCCCAAGACATCCATAAATGACCCCAGGACACTCCTAAAAGGCCCCAGGACACCCCAAAAGGCCCACAGGATACCGGGACACCCCAAAAGGCTCCTAGGACACCCCAAAAGACCCCCAGGACACCTATAAAGGACCCCGGGACACCCTTAAAAGGCTCCTAGGATGCCCATAGAGACCCAAGACACCCCAAAAGGCTTTTAGGACACCCATAAAGACCTTAAGACACCCCTAAAAGGCCACCAGGACACCTTTAAAGGACCCCGGGACACCACAAAAGGCTCCTAGGACACCCATAAAGGACCCCAGGATACCCAAAAAGGCCACCAGGATCCCCTAAAAGGACCCCAGGACTCCTAAAAGACCCCAAGACACTCCTAAAAGGCCCCGGGACACCCAAAAGGCCCCCAGGACACCCATAAAGGCTCCTAGGACACCCATAAAGGACCCTGGGACACCCTAAAAGGCTCCTAGGATGCCCATAGAGACCCCGGGACATCCCAAATGGCTTTTAGGACACCCATAAAGACCCCAAGACACCCCTAAAAGGCCACCAGGACCCCCTAAAAGGCCCCCAGGACACTCAGGGTCTGATCCCCCCCCAATCAAAGGGGGCTCCCCCAGCCCCACCATGGACTCCTGGGGCCTTTGAGTCCCCTCTCTACCTCCCCAGGACTCGGGACCCCCCCCAGCCCCCACCTGAGACCCCTGGGACCCCCAAGACCCCCCCCCCATGCACCCCAGCACTCAGGACCCCCACCCAAGGCCCCCCCCCCCAGGACTCGGGACACTCCCCAGCCCCACTTGGAGACCCCCAGGACACCCAATCCCCCCCATTCCGGGTCCCCCCAACCACTGAACCCCCCCTCCAGCCTCAGGACCCCCCCCAGCCCACCTAAGACCCCTGGGACCCCAAGACCCCCCCCCCCCCACGCACTCCAGGACTCAGGACCACCCCAGCCCCACTGAGGACCCCCAGGACCCCCCAAACCCCCCCCATCTCGTGTCCCCCTGACCCCTGGCCCCCTCCCCAAGGCTCGGGCCCCCCCCCCAGGCCTCAGGACCCCCCCCAGTCCCACCTAAGACCCCCAGGACCCCCCCCATCCCCACCTAAGACCCCAGGACCCCAAATCCCCCCCATCCTGGCTCCTCCCGATCCCTGAGCCCCCCCCCAGGCCTCAGGACCCTCCCCAGTCCCACCTAAGACCCTCAGGACCCCCCAGACCCCCCCATCTCGTGTCCCCCTGACCCCTGGCCCCCCTCCCCAAGGCTCCGGACCCCCCCCCAGGCCTCAAGACCCCCCCCATCCCCACTGAGAACCCCCAGGACCCCCCAAAACCCCCCATCCCGGCTCCCCCCGACCCCTGAACCCCCCCCTCCAGGCCTCAGCACCCCCCCAAGCCCCACCTAAGACCCCTGGGACCCCCAAGACCCCCCCCCCACGCACTCCCAGGACTCGGGACCCTCCCCAGCCCCACATGGGACCCCCAGGACCCCCCAAACCCCCCCCATCTCGTGTCCCCCTGCCCCCTGGCCCCCCTCCCCAAGGCTCGGGCCCCCCCCCAGGCCTCGGAGCCCCCCCCAGGCCTCGGGACCCCCCCTAGGCCTCAGGCCCCCCCCCATCCCCACCGAAGACCCCCAGGACCCCCCAAACCCCCCCCCCACCGAAGGTCTCCTCGATCTCGGCCACGCTGGTGTCCTTCTCCACCACCAGGAAGTTGGCCTTGCGGTGCTTGTTGAGCTCGCCCACGCCCCCCAGCAGGAAGCCGGTCACCGTGTCCTCATCGCCCACCACCGCGATCAGCTTGCCCCGCCCACCACCGCGATCAGCTTGCCCCGGCCCGCCATGGCGCCCGCCGCTTCCGGGTTCGGGGGGGGCTACAGCGCATGCGCCCAGCCCGGACACGCCCCCCTCGGGGCGAAGCCACGCCCCCTCGAGTCGAAAACACGCCCCCTCGAGGCGAAGACACGCCCCCGTTGCCGTGGCAACGGGCCGGCGGGAAAGCCCCCTCCGCGCCGCCCCGCCCCACGCCCCGCCCACTATGCTATGACCACGCCCCCCGCCACGCTGGCCACGCCCTCCGTTTGTCCCACTGGCCACGCCCCCGCCGCTAGAACCACGCCCCCTTAAGTACTGGCCACGCCCCCCCTCGGTGCTGGGCCCGCCCCGCGCATGCGCGGTGCGCGGTGCCCTTCAAGGGCCCGGCCCTGTGTCCCCGCCCCCCCCCCTCGGGGGCGTCGCCCCCCTGGGACCCCCCCCCCCGGGATCCCCATCAATGGGAGCCCCCCCAGGACCCCCCCCAACCCCACGACCCCCCCCAGACACCACTCTGCAGCCCCCCGGGGGTGTCAGCGCCCCCTGACCCTACGACCCCCCTAAGACCCCTTAACCCCAAGTCCCCTTGACCCCAAACCCCCCCAACCCCCCCTTGACCCCAAGTCCCCCCACGACCCCCCCCCACGGCACCCTTGACCCCAGGACCCCCCTGACCCCAGGACCCCCTGACCCCATGACCCCCTTGACCCCAACCCCCCCCACGACCCCCTCCACGACCCCCTTGACCCCCAGGACCCCCCCCAAATAACCACACGTCCCCCCGGGGGGCTGTCAGCACCCCCATAACCCCTGACCCCCTTGACCCCAAGTCCCCCCACGACCCCCCCACAACCCCCCAACCCCAGGACCCCCCGACCCCATGACCCCCTTGACCCCAACTCCCCCCTAACCCCCCCCTTGACCCCCAGGAACCCCCCCAAATAACCACACGTCCCCCCAGGGGGGTGCCAGCACCCCCATAACCCATGACCCCCTTGACCCCAGGACCCCGCCCCCCGAGAACTATGACCCCCAAGCCCACCCCCAAGAACCACGCAGCCCCCCGGGGGGTGTCAGCACCCCCCCGACCCCAAGACCCTTAGACCCCCAAGACCCCCCCCCAAGCCCCACCTTGACCCCAATCCCCCCCAAAGAACCACGCAGCCCCCCAGGATGTCAGCAGCCCCCGACCCCATGACCCCCTTGACCCCAAGCCCAACTCCCCCTTGACCCCAGGACCACCCCCCCCCCAAATAACCACATGCCCCCCCGGGGGGGGTGTCAGCACCCCCATAACCCACAACCCCCTTGACCCCAGGACCCCCTGACCCCATGGCCCCCTTGACCCCAAGCTCCCCCAACCCTCCCCTTGACCCCAATTCCCCCCACGACCCTCCCCACAACCCCCTTGACCCCACGACCCCCTGACCCCATGACCCCCTTGACCCCAAGTCCCTCCACGATGCCCCCACGACCCCCCTGACCCCAGGACCCCCTGACCCTATGACCCCCTTTACCCAAATCCCCCCTCCAACCCCCTTGACCCACCCCCCACACGTCCCCCCGGGGGGCTGCCAGCACCCCCATAACCCCTGACCCCCTTGACCCCAAGTTCCCCCACGACCCCCCCACGACCCCCTTGACCCCCAGGACCCCCCCCCCAAATAACCACACATCCCTCCGGGGGGCTGTCAGCACCCCCATAACCCACGACCCCCTTGACCCCAGGACCCTCCTGACCCCAGGACCCCCTTGACCCCAGGACCCCCTTGACCCCAAGTCCCCCCAGGCCCCCCCTCCACGACCCCCTTGACCCCAGGACCCCCCGACCCCATGACCCCCTTGACCCCAAGCCCCCATAATCCCCCCCTTGACCCCAAGTCCCCCCACAACCCCCTCCACAACCCCCTTGACCCCAGGACCCCCCCAAATAACCACACGCCCCCCCGGGGGGGTGTCAGCACCCCCATAACCCACGACCCCCTTGACCCCAAGCCCCCCCACAACCCCTCCACGACCCCCTTGACCCCCAGGACTCCCCCCCCCCAAATAACCACACATCCCTCCGGGGGGTTGCCAGCACCCCCATAACCCCTGACCCCCTTGACCCCAAGTCCCCCCTGACCCCAGGACCCCCTGACCCCATGACCCCCTTAACCCCAAGTCCCCCCACGACCCCCTCCACGACCCCCTTGACCCCCAGGACCCCCCCCCAAATAAGCACACATCCCCCCGGGGGTGCTGCCAGCACCCCCATAACCCCTGACCCCCTTGACCCCAAGTCCCCCCTTGACCTACGACCCCCTGACCCCAGAACCCCCTGACCCCATGACCCCCTTGACCCCAAGTCTCCCCCCAACCCCCCCTTAACCCCACCCCCCCAAATAACCACACGTCCCCCCGGGGAGGTGTCAGCACCCCCATAACCCACAACCCCCTTGACCCCAGGACCCCCTGACCCCATGACCCCCTGACCCCATGACCCCATTGACCCCAAGTCCCCCCACGACTCCCTCCACGACCCCCTTGACCCCAGGACCCCCCCCCCAATAAGCACACGTCCCCCCGGGGGTGCTGCCAGCGCTTTATTGGTGCTGGGGGGGGCGCTCAGGGCACGGAGACGCGGAAGGGGCTGCCGGGGACGTTGTCGTCGCCCCAGCGCAGGATGAGCAGGTAGTCGCCCTTCTCCTTCACCGTGTAGGTGACGTTGTAGACGCGGCTGCCCACGTGCTTCACGTACACCTCCTCGCACGGCGTCTTGGGGCCGTGCACCCCCACCATCAGCATGTTGCTGCCTGGGGGGGGGGGGATCAGGCGGGGGGATCAGGCGGGGGGAGCACGGTGGGGCACCAGTGCCACCAGATCCCATCGGCAGCATCACCAGATCCCCACCAGCACTGCCACCACCAGATCCCCCCCACCAGATCCCTCCACTACCACCAGATCCCCCCCACCAGATCCCTCCACCACCACCAGATCCCCACCAGCACCGCCAGATCCCCCCCACCAGATCCCAACACCAACACCAGATCCCCAACAACACCACCAGATCCCCACCACCACCACCAGATCCCCTCCACCAGATCCCACCACTACCACCAGATCCCCTCCACCAGATCCCCACCAGCACCAGCAGATCCCCACCACCACCACCAGATCCCCCCCTGCCACCAGATCCCCACCACCACTACCAGATCACCACTGTCACCAGATCCCACCAAGACTACCACCAGATCCGTCACCCCCAGATCCCACCCCCAGATCCCCACCCCCACCACCAGATCCCCATCACTACACCACCACCACCACATCCTGCCAGCACCACCACCAGATCCCTGTCACCACCAGATCCCACCCCCAGATCCCCACCACCCCAGATCCCCCTGGCACATCACCCCCACCCCAACACCCCCAGGATCCCCTCCAACCCCTAAGCCGGATGCCCTCAGATCCCCCTCACGACCCACACCAGATCCCCCCGGATCTTCCAGCGATCCCCCAGAATGCCCCTGATCCCCATGCCAAATTTCCCCACACCCCCTCAGATTCCCCCCAGTCCTCACACCAGGTCCTCCCAGATCCCCCCCAGTGCCCACGACTGATCCCACAGGATCCCCCCGGTCCCCAGACCAGATTCCCCCAGATTCCTCCCAATCCTCACACCAGATCCCCCCAGATCTCCCCTAGTCCTTACACCAGATCCCCCCCAGACCCTCCCAGTCCTCACCCCAGATCCCCCCAAGTCCCCCCCAATCCTCACACCAGATCCCCCTGGATCCCCCGCAATGCCCATGGCTGATCCCACAGGATCCCCCCAATCCCCACACCAGATCCCTTCAGATTCCCCTCAGTCCCCACACCAGATCCCCCCAGACCTCCCCCAGTCCTCACCCTGGATCCCCCCCCAGTCTCCATACCAGATCCCCCCCGGATCTCCCTCAATCCTCACCCCAGATCCCCCTGGATCCCCCGCAATGCCCATGGCTGATCCCACAGGATCCCCCCAATCCCCACACCAGATCCCCCCGGATCCCCTCCGATCCCCATACCAGATCCCCTGGATCTCCCCCAAGCCTCACACCAGATCCCCCTGGATCCCCCCCCAATCCCCCCCCCAGATCCCCCCGCACCCCCCCCCCTCAATCCCCACTCCACCCCCTCCCAGATCCCTCCCCGACCCCCCCACCCCCCTGGGACCCCCAAGATCCCACCAGATCCCCCCCGGATCCCCCCAGATCCCCCCGCATCCCCCCCCCAATCCCCACTCCACCCCCTCCCAGATCCCTCCCCGACCCCCCCACCCCCCTGGGACCCCCCGGATCCCCCCAGATCCCCCCAGATCCCCCCAGATCCCCCTGGATCCCCCTGGATCCCCCCCCGATCCCCCCTCCCCACGCACCGGCCTTGCTGCAGTCGACGGAGAAGTGATTTTTCTGCCCCACGTAGGCTGTGGCCAGCCCCGGGCCCCGCGCCACCACCTTGCTGGCGTCCGACGAGAATTTGGGGAGGGTCCCGAAGGCGGGGGGGCCCCCGCGCCCCCCCCCGCGTCACCGTCTCCACCAGCACCGTGGACGTCTCGTGGAGGCTGTGGCCCCCCGACAGCCGCGGGCCTGGGGGGGGGGGGTGGGAAGGGGTGGGGGAGGGGGGGGTCACCGCGGTGTCCCCCCCCTGCTGCGCCCCGGGGACCCCCCCCCTCATGTCCCCTTGGGACCCCCCCGCTGTCACAGCCCCTTGGGGACCCCCACCCATCATCTTGGGGACCCCCCTGTCACATCCCTGTGGCCCCCCCCCCCATGAGGTCACCCTGAGGATGCCCCCGTCACGCCACCCTGGGGACCACCCCATCACGTCACCCTCGGGACACCCCCACTGCGTCACCCTTGGGACACCCCCATCAGGTCACCAGGGACACCCCCTGCCCCCCTGCCATGGGGACACCCCCATCGTGTCACCCCAAGGACCCCCTGTCCCACCACACTGGGGACACCCCCATTGTGTCACCCTAGGGACCCCCTGTCCCCCTTTGTGCCACCCCGGTCACCCCACTGAGGACCCACCCCCATCCCAATCCCATCCCCATCCCCATCCCAATCCCAAATCCAATCCCAATCCCAATCCCATCCCCATCCCCATCCCAATCCCAAATCCAATCCCAATCCCATCCCCACCCCATCCCCATCCCCATCCCCATCCCCATCCCAATCCCAAATCCAATCCCAATCCCATCCCCACCCCATCCCCATCCCCATCCCAATCCCATCCCCATCCCCACCCCCACCCCCATCCCAATCCCCATCCCCATCCCATCTCCATCCCAATCCCAAATCCAATCCCAATCCCATCCTACTTCATCCCCATCCCCATCCCATCCCATCCCATCCCCATCCCATTCCCAAATCCAATCCCAATCCCATCCCATCCCCATCCCATCCCTATCCCCATCCCATCCCCATCCCATCTCTATCCCCATCCCATCCCAATCCCAAATCCAATCCCAATCATAATCCCATCCCACCCCATCCCCATCCCAATCCCAATCCCATCCCCATCCCAATCCCAAATCCAATCCCAATCCCATCCCATCCCATCCCCATCCCAATCCCAATCCCATCCCCATCCCATCCCCATCCCCATCCCATCCCATCCCAATCCCATCCCATTCCCAAATCCAATCCCAATCCCAATCCGATCCCATCCCATCCCCGTGCCGTCCCCGTACCGGTGACCTTGGCCTTGAAGGGGCTGCCGACGATGTGGTGGGGGCCGCCGTACTTGATGGAGATGAGGTAGTTGCCGGGGGCCATGGGGGTGTAGGTGACGCGGTGCCCCTCGGCGCACTCCACGCAGTCCAGCTTCACCTTGGAGGGGCCGTCGATGGTGACCGAGAGCGCGCCCGCCCCCGCGTTGGCCGTCTTCACCAGGAACTCGGAGCACACCCCTGCACGCGCGCGTGTCACACGCTGCCACCGGCACGCGCCCCCCCCCCGCTGCCACCACCCTGTGCCCTGGCCCTGTTGTCACCATCCTATTCCCGTGGCCGTGGCCCCATTGCCATCACCCCATGCCATGGGCATGGCCCTGTTGTCACCATCCTACTGCCATGGCCACGTCCTTATTGTCACCATCCTGCTACCGTGGCCATATACCCACTGCCATGACCTCGTGCCGTGGCCACGTCCCTATTGCCATCACCCCATGCCATGGCCATGTCCCCATTGTCACCATCCCATGCCCTGGCCCTGTTGTCACCATCCTATTCCCATGGCCGTGTCCCTATTGTCACCATCCTACTGCCATGGTCATGTTCCTACTGCTGCCATGTTCCTATTGCCACCACCCCATGCCATGGCTGTGGCCCTATTGCCACCACCCTAACGCCATGGCCATGTCCCCATAGCCATGACTCTGTGCCATGGCTATGTCCCTATTGTCACCGTCCTAATGCCATGGCCATGTTCCTGCTGCTGCTACCCCGTGCCATGGCCGTGTCCCTATTGTCACCACCCTACTGCCATGGCCGTGTCCCCATTGCCATGACCCTGTGCCATGGCCACGTCCCTATTGCCACCACCCCGTGCCATGGCCATGTCCCTGTTGTCACCATCCTAATGCCATGGCCATGTCCCTACTGCTGCTACCCCATGCCATGTCCCTATTGTCACCATCCCGTGCCATGGCCATGTCCTTATTGTCACCATCCTACTGCTATGGCCATATCCCCATTGCCATCACCCCATGCCATGGCCATGTCCCCATTGTCACCATCCTACTACCATGGCCATATCCCCATTGCCATGACCCCGTGCCATAGCAATGTCCCCATTGCCACCAGGCCATGCCATGGCCGTGGCCCCACTGCCATCACCCCATAGGCATGGGCACAACCCCGTTACCACCACCCTATAAGCAAGGTCTTGGCCCCATTGCCCCCACCCCATGCCATGGCCACGTCCCCATTGCCCCCACCCCACCCCACATCCACGTCCCCACCCCACAGCCATGAGCACATCACCATCACCCCCCACCCCACCCCACATCCACACCCCCCCAGCCGTGCCCGCGCCCCCCGCGCCCCCCCCCACCCCGCGGTGTCCCCTCCGTGTCCCCGCGCTGTCACCTGTGATGCCGCCCTCGAGGCCGGGCCCGTAGGCGGTGACGAGCCCGGGGTCCCCGGCCTGGCTCTGCTCGCCCACGCGGATGTTGAAGGGGCTGCCGGGCACGTGGCGCCCGTTGAAGCGCAGGTCGATGGAGTGCACCCCGTTCTCCCGCGGCAGGAACCCGATGGAGTACTTGTCTGGGGGGGGGGGGGACACACCGCCGTGTCACCCCGTGTCACCCCGTGTCACCCCGTGTCACCCTGTGTCACCCCGTGTCACCATGTCCACCCTACGTGGCCCCATAGCCCTCGTGGCGCTGCGCCCTGTCCCCAGTTCCCACCACTGCCACGTCCCCGCTGTCCCCGCGGCCCCCATGCCCGCACTGCTTGTCCCCAAATCCCCAAGTCCCCATGTCCCTGTCACCCTGTCCCCCATGTCCCTGCGTCCCCATGTCCTGCGTCTCCATATCCATGTCCCCTGCGTCCCCATATCCCAAATCCCCACGTCCTGACATCCCCACACCCATGTCCCCGCGTCCCCACATCTCCCCACCTGTGTCCCCACGTCCCCCCACCCGTGTCCCTGTGTCCCCACACCCTGTGTCCCCATCTCCCTACATCCCCACAACCTGTGTCCCCGTGTCCCCGTGTCCCCACACCCTGTGTCCCCATACCCCATATCCCTACATCCCTGCAACCCCACATCCCCGTGTCCCCACACCCGTGTCCCCATGTCCCTACACGCTGTGTCCCTACATCCCCACAACCTGTGTCCCCCCACCCATGTCCCCACACCCGGTGTCCCCACATCCCCATGCCCCTACATCCGCACACCCCATGTCCTCATGTCCCCACACCTTGTGTCCCCATGTCCCCGTGTCCCCACATCCCCCCTTGTGTCCCCACATCCCCCCCTGTGTCCCCGTGTCCCCATGCCCCCCTCATGTCCCCATGTCCCCGTGTCCCCCCACCCATGTCCCCACACCCCGTGTCCCCACATCCCCATGTCTCCACGTCCCTACATCCCCACACCCCGTATCCCCGTGTCCCCACGTGTCCCCCCCCATATCCCCTTGTCCCCACACCCCCTCCCACGCCCCCACGCCCCCCTCCCCGTGTCCCCATGTCCCCGTGTCCCCGTGCCCACCGCCGTCCAGCTCGGACACGTAGCACTCCTCCACCACGCCGGCCGGGGTGTGCACCTTGGCGTCGATGACGCCGCGCGCCCCGTTCAGCTGCACGGCGAAGGACGCCGGCTGGTTCACCGTCACCGTCTCCTGATGGGGGGGGGACACAACACAACACGGGCGTTGGCACGGCCTCAGAGGGGCGGGAGGGTGATGATGATGATGATGATGATGGTGGTGGGGGGGGGGGGGGGGTCACCTGCAGGCTGGTGACGGTCAGGCGCCGCGCGTCGTCCGAGTGCGAGGCCACCGGCACCACGAAGGGGCTGTCGGGGATGTGCTCCTCGTTGAACTTGATGGACACCTCGTAGTCACCTGGGGGGGGGCAGGGGGGGTCACACCGGGGCGCCCGTGTATGGGGTAGGGGTGGGTGGGGGGCACCCTTGGGTGGGGGCACCCTCGGGTGGGGGCATCGCTGCATGGGGACTTTAGATGGGGACCCCCTTTCGTGGTGACCCCCCCCCTCGCCTGGGGATATCCTTGCACGGGGAGGACTTGTGCACAGGGACAGCCTTGCACAAGGACACCCTGGGGTGGGGGCACCCTTGGGTGGGGGCACCCTTGGGTGGGGATATCTCTGGATGGTGACATGGGGACATGCATGGGGACCCCTCTGCATGGGGACCCCCTCGCCTGGGGACACCCTTGCATGGGGAAGATTTGTGCACAAGGACCCCCTTGGGTGGGGGCACCCCTGGGTGGGGGCACCCTTGGGTGGGGGCACCCTTGGGTGGGGACACACCCGCACAAGGACACCCTTGGGTGGGGATATCTCTGGATGGGGACATGGGGACCCCCTTGGGTGGGGGCACCCTTGGGTGGGGACATCCTTGGGTGGGGACATGGGGACCCCCCTGGGTGGGGGCACCCTTGGGTGGGGGTACCCTTGCACGGGGAGGAGTTGTGCACATGGACACCCTTACACAACAACCCCCTTGGGTGGGGGCACCCTTGGGTGGAGACATGGGAACCCCCTTCCCGGGGCCCCCCTTGCACAGGGACCCCCCCAATCACGGGCACCCCCCCGACCCCAGCGCCCTTCCCTTTGCCCCAGCCATGAGCTCTGGGGCCGGGGGGTGGATTTGGGGCTGGGGGGGGGGGGTCTCCGTGCCGCTGCAGCCCCCAGACCCACCGGGCTCCTGCACCACGTAGGAGACGCCGCAGGAGCCGTCCTTGCGGTCCTCGAAGGAGATCTCGGCCTTGCTGGGCCCCTCCACGGCGATGGAGAGCCCCCCGGCCCCCGCCTCGCGCGTCCAGATGCTGAACTCGGCTGGGGGGGGGCAAGGGGAGAAGCTGGGGGCGGGGGGGTGTCCGTGCGCCCCCCCGCCCGCTGCGCCCCCTGCCCTGCACCCATGGACCCCCCCACTGCACCCCCAGCGCAGCCAAACCCCATCGCGCCCCCATTGGGCCCCTATCCCCATTGCACCCCCACCCCATTGCCCCCCCACCCCATTTCCGTCCCATCCCATTACAGCCCTATCCCATTGCCCCCCCCGTCCCACTGCCCCCCCCATTTTCCCCCCATCCTGTTATACCCCCATCCCACTGCCCCCCAGCCCCATTACACCCCCATCCCATTACACCCCCCACCCTATTACCCCCCTACCCTATTACACCCCCATCCCATTACACCCCAATTTCTCCCCCACCCCATTGCCCCCCCATCCCATTGCCCCCCCACCCCATCACACCCTCACCCCATTACACCCCCATCCCATTGCCCCCCCCCATTAAAGCTCCATCCCCATTACACCCCCATCCCATTAAACCCTCATCCCCATTGCCCCCCCATCCCTTATACCCTCATCCCACTACACCCCCATCCCATTGCACCCCCATCCCATTAAACCCCAATTTTCCCCCCATCCCATTGCCCCACCCCATTACACCCCCATCCCCATCACCCCCCCATCCCATTACATCCCCATCCCATTACACCCCAATTTCCCCCCCATCCCATTACACCCCCATCCCACTGCCCCCCCATCCCATTACACCCCAATTTCCCCCCCATCCCATTGTTCCCCCACCCCATTACACCCCCATCCCCATCACCCCCCCATCCCATTACACCCCCATCCCATTGCCCCCCCATTAAAGCCTCATCCCATTGCCCCCCCATCCCATTACACCCCAATTTCCCCCCCCATCCCATTGCCCCCCCACCCCATTAAAGCTCCATCTCCATCACCCCCCCACCCCATTACACCCCCACCCCATTACACCCCCATCCCATTGTCCCCCCACCCCATTACACCCCCACCCCATTACACCCCCATCCCCAATGCCCCCCCCACCCCCTTACACCCCCATCCCATTACACCCCAATTTCCCCCCCCACCCCATTCCACCCCCACCCCATTCCCCCCCACCCCCTTCCCCCCCCACTCCCCCCAGCCCCTCACCTGGCACCCCGGCCACTCCCCGCTCCAGCCCGGTGCCCCCGGCGCGCACCTTGTGGGCCCCCCCCTCGCCCAGCGGCCCCACGGTGAACTGGAAGGGGCTGCCGGGGACGTGCTGCCCCCGGTACTTGACGTTGACGGTGTGGGGGCCCATCTCCTGGGGCACGAAGCGCACGCTGTACGTGCTGTCCCCCCCCTCCAGCACCTCGGCGTCGAACAGCTTCCCCGAGGGGCTCAGCACCTGCGCCGTCAGCTCCTGGGGGGCCGCCTCGCCTGCGGGGGACACGCTCAGTGCGCACAGGGGGTCCCGGGGTGGGGGGCTGCAGGCACCCCAATACCCTGCACCCCTTTGCAAGGGGGCTGCGTGCACCCCATGGAGCCTGTGCCCATTTAAAAGAGGTTTGCATGCACCCCAAGGAGTGTGCACCCATTCACAAGGGGTTTGCATGCACCCCAAAGAGCCTGCATCCATTTGCAAGGGGGTTTCATGCACCCCAAAGAGCATGCGCCCATTTACAAGCGGTTTGCATGCACCCCAAAAAGCCTGCACCCCTTTATGAGGGGTTTGCATGCACCCCAATACCCTGCAACCCTTTGCAAGGGGGCTACGTGCACCCCAAAAAGCTTGCATCCATTTGCAAGGGGCTTGCATGCACCCCAAAGAGCCTGCACCCCTTTGCAAGGGGGCTGCATGCACCCCAAGAGTGTCCACCCATCTCCTAGGAGGCTTTGTGCACCCCAAAGAGTGTGCAATCATTTGCAAGGGGCTTGCATGCACCCCAAGGGCCTGCTCCCCTTTGCAAGGCACTGCATGCACCCCAATAGGCTGCACTCCTTTGTAAGGGGGCTACATGCACCCCAAAAAGCCTGCATCCATTTGCAAGGGGCTTCATGCACCCCAAAAAGTTTGCACCCCTTTGCAAGGGGGTTGCGCGCACCCCAAAAAGCCTGTGCCCATTTAAAAGAGGTTTGCATGCACCCCAAAAAGCCTGCACCCACTTGCAAGGGGGTTGCGTGCAACCCAAAGAGCCTGCACCCATTTATGAGGGGTTTGCATGCACCCCAATACCCTGCACCCCTTTGCAAGGGGGCTGCGTGCACCCCAAGATCATGCACCCGCTTGCTAAGAGCTTGCATGCACCCCAACACCCTGCATCCACTTGCAAGGGGTTTGCATGCACCCCAAAGGGCCTGCACCCCTTTGCAAGGGGCTTCATGCACCCCAAAGGGCCTGCACCTATTTGCAAGGGGTCTGTGTGCACCCCAATACCCTGCAACCCCTTTGCAAGGGGGCTGCGCGCACCCCAGGGAGCCTGCGCCCTCGTGCAAAGGGCACACGCACCCCCCCCCTCCCCGTGCCCCCTGGCCTGCTGAGCGTGCAGCCTCGTGCAAGGGGCACAAGCACGCCCGTGAGCACACCCTGGTGCAAAGGACCTGCTCAGCACACGCCTGTAAGTGTGCAAGCCGTGAGCTCGCACCCTCGTGCTAGGGGCTTGCACGCCCCCCCCCCGTGAGCACGCCCGCCCACACGCTTGCGCAAAGGGCTCTGTGCAAGGCCCGTGTCAGCCCGTGCAAGGGCACACGCACACCTCTCGTGAGCACGGCGCCACCGGTGCCCAGCTGCCACGCTTGTGCAAGGGCAGCCTCGTGCAAGGCGCCTTGTGCAAACGCCCCGTGCCAGGGGAAGGCGTGTGCCAGGCCTGTGAGAGCCAGCTCTCGTGCAAGGCCTCGTGCAAGGGGCACGCGCAGCGGCTGTGGGAAGGTGCGTGGTCCCCCTGGGGGGGCACAGCCCCGTGCAAACACACACAGCCCCGTGCAAACACGCTCCTGTGTGCAAACCCACGCTCAGCCCTCGTGCAAGTGAGCTTCTGTGCAAGCTTGTGCTCTTGTGCATCGCCCAGTGCTGTGTGAGCCTGCACAGCCCCGTGCAAGCCCCCTCCCACGTGCAAGTGCACACCCAGCCCTCGTGCCAGCACATTTCCGTGTGAGCACACAGCCCCTGTGTGAGTGCAAGCACCGTGCAAGCACTGCCCACAGCTTTGCACGAGCACACCCAGTCCCCATGCAAGCCCAATCCCACGTGCAAGTGCACACCCAGCCCCACACAGGCACACGGTGCCGTGCAAACACTGCCCACGGTGCGGCGTGATCACACACAAACCCGCGTGCAAATGCACGCCCCTGGCTCGTGCAAACTCCCACGTACATCCAGCCCTTCTGCTCGCAGAGTCCTGGGTGCAAACGCACAGCCAGCCCCCGTGCAAGCACGCTCCCACGTGCAAGTGCGCTCAGGCCTTGCACAAGCACTCTCCCACGTATGAACGCACCGAGCCCTTGCACAAGCATGTTCCCCCAGGCAAGTGAACCCAGCCCTTGCACAAGCACCGTCCCGTGTACGCATGCACCCAGCCCTTGCACAAGCACGTTTCCACTTGTACAAGCGCACCAGGCCCTTGCACACTCTCCCACGTACACATGCACCTACCCCTTGCACAAGCGCACCCTCCCCACGTCCAAATGCGCCAGCCCTTGCACAAGCACATTCCCCCATGCACGTGCGCCCATCCTTGCACAAGCACGCCCCCGTGCACCCACCCCCAACCCCTCGCACAAGCACGCCCCCCCAGGCAGTCGTGCCCAGCCCTGGTGCAGACACTCGCACGCCCCGGCACACGCACGCACCCTCCTGGCCGCGGGCGATGCTGCCGAAGGCGCCCAGGCCCTCGCGGCCCAGGAAGTCCCCGAAGACGTTGGGGAAGGGGTCGCCGCCGACCTGCGTGGACTCCTCCACCCGCACCTCCCGCTTGGTCTCGCCGCCGCGCGTCTTGCTGATCTCGGTGCGCTCGGTGCGCGTGTAGGTGTGGCTGCTCCGCGTGAAGGTGCGCGTCAGGCGCTCCTGCGCCGACACCATCTGGAACCAGTTCCCTGCGGCACCGCCGCCGCCGCCGCGCGCCGGGCGGGCACGGGGACACCGAGACGGGGACACCGAGACGGGGACAGGGACACCGGGACACCGAGACGGGGACACCGAGACGGGGACACCGACATGGGGACGGGGACACCAACGTGGGCACAGGGACACCGACACGGGGACACCAACATGGGCACGGGGACACCGAGACGGGGACAGGGACACCGGGACACCGAGACGGGGACGGGGACACCAACGTGGGCACGGGGACACCGACATGGGCACGGGGACGGGGACACCAACATGGGCACGGGGACACCGACATGGGGACGGGGACACCGACACGGGGACAGTGGGACATGGGAAGACATGAGGACACACGGACACATGCATGGATGGATGGATGGATGGATACGTGGATGGACACATCAATGGATGGATGGATGGGCAGAAACATGGATGGATGGATGGACGGACGGATGGATGGACAGACGGACACATCAGTGGATGAGCACATGGTTGGATGCGTGGATAGATGGATGATGGAAGGGTGGAAACATGGACGGATGATTGAGGGGTGCATGGATGGATGGATGGATGGATGGGCAAAAACATGGATGGGTGGTGGATGGACATGTGGATAGATGGGTGGGTGGATGGATGGATGATGGATGCATGGATGAGTGGAAATATGGACAGAAGGATGGATGGATGGATGGATGGACAGGTAGATGGACATATCGATGGATGGATGGATGGGTAGAAACATCGATGGATGGATGGATGGATGGACGGACGGACGGAAACATGAGTGGATGAACACATGGATGGATGCATGGATGGATGGATGGATGCATGGATAGATGGATGGTGGAAACATGGATGGATGATTGAGGGGTGCATGGATGGATGGATGAAAGGATGGATGGAAACATGGATGGATGGACATGTGGATAGATGTATGATGGATGTGTGGGTGGATGGATGCATGGATGAGTGGAAATATGGACAGAAGGATGGATGGATGATGGATATACACCAGTGGATGAACACACGGATGAACACATGGATGGATGGATGGATGGATGGATGGATGGATGGAGAGGTGCACAGAAGGATGAAGACACGGATGGATGTGTGGATGGAGGGTTACACAGACGGAGGAGGGTGTGCAGGGATGGATGGACACGGATGGACGCACAGATGGGCCGGTACACGATGGTCACGGGCATGGACACATGGACACGTGGGTGGGGGCACGGACAGACGGACAAACCCGGAGGGACGCAGGCACGGAGGGGCACGGGCACACGCGGACGGACACGGGGACGGATGCACGGACGGACGAGGAGAGAAGGAAGAAGGCGGCGGAGATCAGAGCTGGAGCGGCCGAGACGCGTCCCTGTCCCTGTCCTGCCCCTGTCCTGTCCCTCTCCTTGCCCTGTCCCTGCCCTGTCCTTGTCCTGTCCCTGTCCCCGTCCCCGCCGCGGAGGCGCAGGAGCAGGAGGAGGAGGAGGAGGAGGAGGAGGAGGAGGAGGATGAAGACGCGTGCCCTACCTGGGATCTTGAGGTTGAGGTCGCAGGTGCTGCCGATGGTGGCGATGGAGGGGGCCTGGCGCCGGCGCGTGATGCTCTCCTTCATGCGCCCCTCGCCCGTCACCTTCACCGTGAAGGGGCTCCCTGTTTGGGGGGGGGGGGGACATGGCCACCAGCTCAGCGCGCCCACCCCGGCCACCCCCCACCCTGTGGGACCACGCCGGCCCCCACCCCGTCCCCACGCCCACCTGGGACGTGCTTGTCGGCGAACTTGATGTTGATGATGTAGTTGCCGGGCTCGGTGGGGCAGTAGGTGACCTTGCAGGTGCCGTCCTCCACGTCCTCGCAGTTGATGTCCACCTTGCTGGGGCCCTCGATGGACAGGCCCAGCCCGCCGTAGCCTGGGCAGAGTGGGGACGCGTTTGGGGACGTCCCCCAGCGTGGACGGGGGCGTGACGAGGCCACCACCCCGTCCTGGCCACGGCCGTGCCACCACCACGGCCACCAGCCCATCCTAACACAGTCACAGCTATGGCCATCACCCCAAGTTGGCCTTGGCCATGCCATGGCCATCATCCAACCCATTCTGGTCATGACCACGTCATCACCATGGTCTCCATCCCATGTTGGTTGCCCTTGGCCATGCCATGGCCACCACCCATCCCATCCTGGCCACGACCATGCCACCACCATGGCCTCCATCCCTTGGCCATGCCATGGCCACCACCCATCCCATCCTGGCCACGACCATGCCACCACCACAGCCACCATCCCATCAGCCACGCCACCACCACGGCCACCACCCAACACTGGCCTCAGCCACGCCACCACCACGGCCACCACCCATCCTGTGCTGGCCACAGCCATGAAGTGCCCTCAGCCACCCCCCCACACCAGCCCCAAACGCGTCACCCAATGCCCCTGCCCTGTCCCCATCCCCATCCCCATCCCCACCCCCACCCGTGGTCTCACCGGCGCTCCGCGTGTCCACGATGAACTCGGCCACCTCGAAGGTGTGCCCCTCCACCAGCCCCTTGCCCCACACCTTCACCCGGCTGGCGTCCCCAATCTCCGACTGCCCCACCAGGATCTTGAAGGGGCTGTTGGTGACGTGCTGCCCGCTCTTCTTCACGCTCACCACGTGCTCGCCCACCTCCTTGGGCGTGAAGGAGATGCCTGGGGAGGGACACCACCGTCAGCCACCGCCACCGCCGGCTGCCCCCACGTCCCCGTGTCCCCCCGTCCCCCCGTCCCCGCGTCCCCACGCACCGATGTGGCGGTTGGGCAGCCGCTTGAGCAGGCAGGGCTCCTCGTTGCCCGAGGGCGCGCGGATGCTGGCGGTCAGCAGGCTCAGGTCCGTCTCCGTGATCTTCAGCGAGACGTCCGTGGAGGTGCCCACGTTCAGCTGGGACGTGCGCATCGAGTCGTCCCCTGCGGAGGTATCGTCAGTGGGGGGCAAAAAGGGGGGGGTGCAGCACGGGGGTCCCGCGGCCGTGTGGTCCATGGCCACGTGAGCGGGGTCCCCAGGGCCACGTGGGGATGTGTGGTGGGGTCCTGGTGGCCATGCCGTGCACCCAATGCCACGTGATGGGGTCCCCGTGACCACAGAGGGTCCCCAAGGCCACGTGGTGGGGTCCTGGTGGCCACGCAGGGGTCCCCGTGGTCATGACCATGCAGGGGTCCCCATACCACACAGTGGGATCCCCACAGCCACCCAAGGGTCCCCATGACCACCACCGTTCAGGGGTCCCCATGGCCACGTGGACAGGGTACCCGCGGCCACACGATGGGGTCCTGGTGGCCAGGACTGGACAACGGACCCGGTGGCCACATGATGGCTCCCAGAGGCCACGCAGAAAGTCCCCAAGACCAGAGGGGACCCCCCAAGGGTCTCCCTGAGCCCCCCACTCACCGGTGATCTTGGCGGTGAAGGGGCTGCCCGGGATGTGCTTGTCGTCGAAGCGGACGATGATGTTGTAGTCCCCGGGGGCCGTGGGCAGGTAGGACACGGTGCAGGTCCCGTCCTTGTTATCCTTGCAGGTGATCTCTGCCTTGGAGGGGCCCTCCACCGCCAGCGAGAGCCCACCTGGGGCAGGGGGCAGGGGTCAGCACCGCGGCGCCCGCCACGCTCCCCCAGCCCCACGGTGCCCACCACCACCTCCCAGCTGAGCAGTGTTCATCGTGGCCTCCCAGCCCCATAGCGGCCACCAGGATCTCCCAACCCCATTGTGCCCATCATGGTCTTCCAACCCTACGGCAGCCACCGTGGTCCCAATGCTCCGACCCATGGTGTCCATAGAGGTCTTCCAACCCAACGGTGGGCACCGCCGTCTTCCAACACAATGATGGCCAACGTGATCTTCCAACACGATGGCCAACATGATTTTCTAGCCCAATGATGACCATCGTGGTCTTCCAACCCAATGGTGCCCATCGTGGTCTTCCAACCCAATGATGGCCAACATGATTTTCTAACCCCCTGGTGGCCCCCATGGTCTTCCAACCCAACAGTGCTCATCGTGGTCTTCCAACCCAATGATGGCCAACATGATCTTCCAACACAATGATGATCATTGTGGTCTTCCAACCCAACGGTGCCCATCGTGGTCTTCCAACCCAATGATGGCCAACATGATTTTCTAGCCCAACGATGACCATCATGGTCTTCCAACCCAATGGTGCCCATCGTGGTCTTCCAACCCAATGATGGCCAACGTGATCTTCCAACACGATGGCCAACATGATTTTCTAGCCCAATGATGACCACCATGGTCTTCCAACCCAATGATGGCCAAAGTGATCTTCCAACACAATGATGACCATTGTGGTCTTCCAACCCAACGGTGCCCGTCGTGGTCTTCCAACACAATGATGGCCAACATGATTTTCTAACCCAACGATGACCATCATGGTCTTCCAACCCAATGGTGCCCGTCGTGGTCTTCCAACCCAGTGATGGCCAACATGATCTTCCAACACGATGGCCAACATGATTTTCTAGCCCAATGGTGCCCATCATGGTCTTCCAACACAATGATGACCAATGTGATCTTCCAACACGATGGCCAACATGATTTTCTAGCCCAACGATGACCATCGTGGTCTTCCAACCCAATGGTGCCCATCATGGTCTTCCAACCCAATGATGGCCAACGTGATCTTCTAACACAGTAGTGCCCATCGTGGTCTTCCAACCCAACAGTGCCCATCGTGGTCTTCCAACCCAATGACAGCCTACGTGATCTTCCAACCCTAGGGTGCCCATCATGCTCTCCCAAACCTACAGTTGCCCCCCCAGTCTCCCAACCCCCTGGTGGCCACCACGATCTCCCGCGACTCCATGCTGCCCATCCCCTCCCAACCCCTCCCACCCCCCTGGGACCCTCACTCACCCTCCCCAGCGTCCTTGGTGACAATGGTGAAGGTGCAGGGCTTGTTGACCATGCCATGGCTCAGCCCCGGCCCGTAGGCGCTGACGTGCCGCGGGTTGATGGCGTCCACGTAGAACTGGAGGGGGCTCCCTGGGGACACGGGGACAGTCAGGGACACGGGGCCGCGGCGCCGGGGGTCGGGGTTCGGCCCCCTCCCAGTGCTCCCAGTGCTCACCGGGGATGTGGTTGCCGTCGTAGCGGATGTCCATCTCGTGCAGCCCCTTCTCGGTGGGGGCGTAGCGCACCGTCACCGTCCCGTCCTTGTTGTCCGTGATGTTGGGGCGCGCCGTCTTCCCCGAGGGCATCCGCACCTCGCCTGGGGACGGACACCGCGTCACCGGGGTGCCGTGGGGACCCCAGCGCCCCACACCGCGCCCCACACCGCGCCCCATACCTGTGATCTCGCCCTTCTGCACGGTGAAGGGGATGACGAGGTTGAAGGGACGAAGGCTCTCGGCGGTGGCGGGGGGCTCCTCGGTGGCCTGGTGCCGTGGGGCAGAGCGGTGTCAGTGCCACAGCCCCCCCCGGGGTGGTCACCACGGCCCCGGCTCTGCCCCACGGTGCCCACCACCATCTCCCACCCCCGTGGTGATCCCTATGCTCCCAGAGCTGCTCCATGGTGCTTGTCACAGTGTCCCAACCCCACGGTGCCCACCACGACCCCACTGTGCCCACCACGACCCTACAGTGCCCACCACGACCCCGAGGTGCCCACCACGACCCTATGGTGCCCACCACGACCCCACTGTGCCCACCACGACCTCACGGTGCCCACCATGACCCTGAGGTGCCCACCACGACCCCCCAACCCCACGGTGTCCACCACGACCCCACTGTTCCCACCACGACCCTACGGTGCCCACCATGACCCCGAGGTGCCCACCACGACCCTACGGTGCCCACCACGACCCCGAGGTGCCCACCACGACCCCACGGTGCCCACCATGACCCCGAGGTGCCCAACACGACCCCACGGTTCCCACCACAACCCCATGGTGCCCACCACGACCCCACTGTTCCCACCACGACCCCACGGTGCCCACCACGACCCCACTGTTCCCACCACGACCCTACGGTGCCCACCATGACCCTATGGTGCCCACCACGACCCCACTGTGCCCACCATGACCCCACTGTGCCCACCACGACCCCACGGTGCCCACCACGACCCCACTGTGCCCACCACGACCCCATGGTGCCCACCACGACCCCACGGTGCCCACCACGACCCCACTGTGCCCACCATGACCTCACGGTGCCCACCACGACCCCACTGTTCCCACCACGACCCCACTGTGCCCACCACGACCCTATGGTGCCCACCATGACCCTATGGTGCCCACCACAACCCTATGGTGCCCACCATGACCCTATGGTGCCCACCACAACCCTACGGTGCCCACCACGACCCCACTGTTCCCACCACGACCCTATGGTGCCCACCACGACCCCACTGTGCCCACCACGACCCCATGGTGCCCACCACGACCCCACGGTGCCCAACGTGGCCTCAGCTCTACCTCGTGGCACCTCAAGCCTTCTTGACCCCACGGTGCCCACCACGGCCCCAACTCTTTACCCTAAGCCACTCATCCTCATCTCCCAACCCCGTGGTGCACCCCACAAAGCCCCCATCACCCCAAAAAACCCCCCGAAATCCCCACCACCACCACCTACCAGGACGTGGAAGGGGCTGTTGGGGACGTGCTCGCCCCCGAAGCGGATGGTGATGACGTATTTGCCGGGCTCGGGGGCGGTGTAGTAGATGTCGAAGGTGCCGTCGTGGTTCTCCACCACGTCCACGTCCAGCTCGGCCCCGTCGGGCGTCGACACCTTGCAGGTCACCTTGCCCTGCCCGGCCGCCTTGGCGTCCACCGTGATCACCGTCTCCTCTCCGATTTGGATGGTGGGGCCCAGGCAGGCACCTGTGGGGCAGGGGGGGACGGGGGGGTGGGACACGGTCACGGGGACCCGGCCCGGCCACCCGCACCCCTCCCCAAAACCCTCGCCTCCCCCCTTTTTGCCCCCCAGCCCCACTTACCCAGTCCGTGGCCCCCAATGGATACTGCAAAGAGAGACGAGGGAAAAGCGGATGAGATGGGGGGGCTGCGGGGGGCTGCGGGGGGCCGGGGGGGGCCGGGGGGCCGGCACGTCCTGCTCTGCTCGGGGGGCACCCGCGGACGCCGTGGGGTGACGATGGGGGGCAAGGCAGGGAGGGGGTGCCGTGGGGAAGCCGTGGGGCAGCGGAGGGAAGCTGTGGGGCAGGGGGAGGGGGGCGCCGTGGGTCGGTGTGGGGCAGGGCGGGGAATCTGTGGGGCAGCGAGGAGAAACCGTGGGGTGGCAGGGGGCAGCAGGGGTGCGCCGTGGGGCAGGGTGGGGATGCCATGGGGCAGCAGAGGGCACAATGGGGCAGCATGGGGATGCTGTGGGGCAGCGTGGGGGTGCTGTGGGGCAGCCTGGGGGTGCTGTGGAGGAGCACGGAAAATCCGTGGGGCAGCAAGGAGGTGGCGTGGGGCAGCGCAGGGATGCCATGGGGCAGCACAGGGCACAGTGGGGCAGCAAGGGAATGATGTGGGGCAGCGTGGAGGATCTGTGGGGCAGCAGGAGGATGCCGTGGGGCAGCAGGGGGATGCCGTGGGGTGGCACAGGGATGCTATGGGGCAGCACGGCGCACAATGGGGCAGCGAGGGGATGCCGTGGGGTGGCAGGAGGCAGCGTGGGGCGGCACGGGGAAGCCATAGGGCAGCGTGGGGCACGCCGTGGGGCACGCCGTGGGGCAGGGCCCACCTGTGACGAGGCACTTGCTGGCGTCGCCGGAGGGCACGGCGTGGATGCGGAAGGGCGAGCAGGGGATCTCGTCCCCGCCGTACTTGATGGTGATGGTGTAGCGCCCCGGCAGGTCGGGCACGTAGGACACGGTGTAGGTGCCGTCCCCGTTGTCCCGGATCGCCGCCTTCTTGGGCTGCCCCTCGGGGTCCTGCGGGCACCGCGCGGCTCAGCGCCCCGTGGGACGGCCGGAGGGGGCCCTATGGGGCTTGGTGCCCCATGGGATGGCTATAGGGAGCTCTGTGGGGCTCAGCACCCCATGGGACGGCCACAGGGAGCCCAATGGGACTTGGTGCCCCATTACACAGGTGCAAGAGCTACATATAGGGCTCAGCACCCCACAGATGTGTGCTGTGTGTCTATAGGGCCTGGCACCCCATCCCATCCCCATCCCATCCTGTTCTATGGGGCTCAGCACCCCATGGGATGGCTATAGGGACCTCTATGGGGCTCAACGCCCTATGGGATGGCCATAGGGAGCTCTATGGGGCCCAGCACCCCATGGGATGGCTATAGGGAGCCCTATGGGGCTCAGCACCCCATGGGATGGCCAGAGGGAGCTCTATGGGGCTCAGCACCCCATGGGACAGCCACAGGGAGCCCAATGGGACTTGGTGCCCCATTACACAGGTGCAAGAGCTACATATAGGGCTCAGCACCCCATAGATGTGTGCTGTGTGTCTATAGGGCCTGGCACGCCATTGCAGGGGTGCAAGAGCCTTCTATGGGGCTCACCCCCCTCCGTGACATGGTACCAGGACATCTCATGGGGCTCAGCACCCCAGTAAATGGGTGCAGGACCAGCTGTCCTGCCCTTTTCTATGGGGCAGAGCACGGGATGAGCTATGGGGCACCCCATGGGATGGGGCAAGGTGTAGTTGTGGGGCTCAGCACCCCATGCCATCCCATCCCATCCCATCCCATCCCATCCTGTTCTATGGGGCTCAGCACCCCATGGGATGGCTATAGGGACCTCTATGGGGCTCAACGCCCTATGGGATGGCCACAGGGAGCTCTATGGGGCTCAGTGCCCCATGGAATGGCCATAGGGAGCGCTATGGGTCCCAGCACCCCATGGGATGGCCATAGGGAGCCCTATGGGTCCCAGCACCCTATGGGACAGCCATAGGGAGCCCTATGGGTCCCAGCACCCCATGGGATGGCTATAGGGAGCCCTATGGGTCCCAGCACCCCACGGAACAGCCATAGGGAGCCCTATGGGTCCCAACACCCCACGGGATGGCCATAGGGACCTCTATGGGTCCCAGCACCCCATGGGACGGCCATAGGGAGCCCTATGGGTCCCAGCGCCCCCCGGGGCGGTACGAGGCAGGTTGTGGGGCTCACCAGGATCTGCACGGTCAGCAGCCCCTCGCCGGCGTTGCGCGCGTCGATGGTGAACTCCACGGGCAGGCTGGCGGGGATGCCGCTGGCGCTCAGCCCCGGGCCGCTGGCGCGCACCTTGCTGGCGTCGTGGGCGGGCAGCACCTTGATCTTGAAGGGGCTGCGGGGACACGGGGTCAGCAGGGTCAGTACGGGGAACGGGGTCAGGGTAGGGCACAGGGTCAGCGGGGGACACAGGGTTAATGCAGGGCACGGGGTCAGCGGGGTCAGCATGGGGAATAGGGTCAGTGTAGGGCACAGGGTCAGTGGGGGACACAGGGTTAATGCAGGGCACAGGGTCAGTGGGGCATGGGGTCGGTGGGGTCAGTATGGGGAATAGGGTCAGTATAGGGCACAGGGTCAGTAGGAGACACAGGGTCATTGGGATATGGGGTCAGTGGGGTCAGTATAGGGCACAGGGTCAGTGGGGGACACACGGTCAATGCGGGGCATAGGGTCAGCGGGGTCAGCATGGGGAATAGGGTCAGTGTAGGGCACAGGGTCAGTAGGAGACACAGGGTTAATGCTGGGCACAGGGTCATTGGGATATGGGGTCAGTGGGGTCAGTATAGGGAACAGGATCAGTGTAGGGCACAGGGTTAATGCGGGGCACGGGGTCAGTGTGGGGCACAGGGTCGGTGTGGGGCACAGGATCAGTGGGGGACACAGGGTTAATGCGGGGCATGGGGTCAGTGGGGTCAGCATGGGGAATAGGGTCAGTGTAGGGCACAGGGTCAGTGGGGGACACACGGTCAATGCGGGGCACGGGGTCAGCGGGGTCAGCATGGGGAATAGGGTCGGTGTAGGGCACAGGGTCAATGCAGGGCACGGGGTCAGTGGGATATGGGGTCAGTGGGGGACACGGGGTGAGTGTGGGGAACAAGGTTAAGTGGAGGGGACAAGGTTCAGTGGGGCACAGGACCAGTGGGGTGCACGGGGTCAGTATGGGGAATAGGGTCAGTATAGGGCACAGGGTCAGTATAGGGCACAGGGTCAATGCAGGGCACAGGGTCAGTGGGATATGGGGTCAGTGGGGGACACGGGGTGAGTGTGGGGAACAAGGTTCAATGGGGCACAGGACCAATGGGGGGCATGGGGTCAGTATGGGGAACAGGGTCAGTGTGGGGCACGGGGATCAGTGGGGCACGGGGATCAGTGGGGCTGGGCGCTGCCCCTCACCTGCGCGGCACCTCCTGGTCGGCGTACTTGACGGCCACGGTGTAGGGCCCGTCGGTGGCCGGGGTGTAGGTCACCTTGTGGGTGCCGTCCCCGTTGTCACGCACCTCCACCGGCTCCGCCAGGCCTGTGGGGGGGGGGAAGATCAGTGGGGCTGGGTCCCTGTGGGGCAGGGTCCCCGCGGGGCAGGGAGACCCATGGATGGAGCATCCCTGGACAGAGCATCCCATGGGGCAGGGCACCCTATGGGGCAGGGCACCCTAGGGGGCAGGGCACCCTATGGAGCAGGGAACCCTATAGGACAGGGCACCCTATGGAGTACGGCACCCTGTGGGGCACAGGGGACCCCATGGATGAGTCACCCCATGGCACAGGGCACCCCATGGCACAGGACACCCTATGGGGCAGGACGTGCTGTGGGGCAGGCACCCTATGGGGCAGGATACCCCATGGATAAGTCACCCCATGGCACAGGGCACCCTATGGGGCAGGACAGGCTGTGGGGCCAGCACCCTATGGAGAAGTCACCCCATGGCACGGGTACCCCATGGCGCAGGACACCCCACAGGGCAGGACATGCTGTGGGGCAGGCACCCTATGGGGCAGGGTACCCCACAGATAAGTCACCCCATGGCACAGGACACCCCAGGGACACGGCCCCCCAGCCCCACGCACCGGTGGGTCCCAGCAGCGTGACCTCGAGCGGTGCCAGCCCCGCGGCGCTGCAGTCCACGGTGAAGGTTTGGGGCAGGCGGGCGCGGACGCTGGGGCCCAGCCCCGGCCCCGAGCACTTCACCTTGCTGGGATCCACCACGTCCTGCACCGGCACCCGGAACGGGCTCCCTGCGGCACGGCACGGCGCGGCGTCACCGCCGGCACGGGGACAGCACGGGCACGGGGACAGCGAGGGCATGGGGACAATATGGGGACAGGAGGGACAACGTGGGCATGGGGAGAACATGGGGACACCATGGGCATGGGGACAGCATGGGCATGGGTTGGGGACATCATGGAAATAATGTAAGCCCAAGGACAACACGGGCATGGGGACAGTGTGGGGACAAAATGGGCATGGGGACAGTTTGGAGATAATGTAGGAACAAGGAGAACATGGGCATGGGGACAATGCAGGGACAACGTGGGCATGGGGACAATGTGGGGACAAAATGGGCATGGGGACAAATTGGGGACAGGGAAACCATGGGCAAGGGGACAGCGCTGGGCTGGAGTGGGGGGCAATGTGGAGATGGGGTCACCGGGGGCATGGGGATGGGGGGGGGGGGGACATGGGCATGGGGACAATGCAGGGACAACACGGGCATGGGGATGGGGCCACCATGGGTGTGGGGACACCATGGGCATGGGGACAGCGTGACAACGGGGACAACACGGCCATGGGGACCCCACTGCCTTGGGGGCAGCGCAGCAGAAGACCCCTGGGAGCCCCCAGCCCCGTCCCCACGCACCGGGGATGGGGTGGCCGCCGAAGGTGATGTTGACGTCGTAGTCGCCGGGCGTGAAGGGGATGTACTCCACCGTGCAGCTCCCGTCCTTGTTGTCCTTGCAGGACATCTTCGCCTCCGAGGGGCCCTCGATGGCCAGGCCCAGCCCCCCGGTGCCCGCGCCCCTGGGGACGGCAGCGGCGCCGCTCAGGGATGGGGACGGGGACGGGTTTGGGGCTGGGGGTGGCACCTCTAGGGCAAGGGGATCGGGGTGCCCGTGGTGGTAGGGTGATGGAGGTGTCACCTCCATGGCAAGGGGACCAAGGTGACCATGGCGGTAGAGAAATGAAGGTGCTGTCACCATGGTAGGGTGACAGGTGCCACCTCCATGGCAAGGGGACCGGGGTGACCATGGCAGTAGGGTGAAGGAGGTGCCATCTCCCGGGCAGGATGATGGAGGTGCCCACGGGGGTAGGATGATGGAGGTGTCACCTCCATGGCAAGGGGATTGGGGTGCCCATGGTGGCAGGGTGACAGAGGTGCCACCTCCATGGAACACTGATGGAAGTGTCCACGGTGGCATAGGGCTGGGGGTGCCACCTCCATGGCAAGGGGACTGGGGTGCCCATGGTGGCAGGGTGACAGAGGTGCCACCACCACGACAAAGGGACTGGGGTGCCCACGGTGACACGGTGCCGGGGGTCCCACCAGGGTGGCAGGGTGCCGGTGCCCACCTGGTCTCCACGGTGAAGCAGTTGGCCGTGCCCACCAGGCCTCCCTCCAGGCCGGGGCCGTGGGCACGCACACGGGTGGGCTCGCAGCCCTCGGCCACGGCCACGCGGAAGGGGCTGAGCGGCACCGCCACGTCCTTGTAGGTCACCTCCACGTGGTGCACGCCTGCGGGGGGCAAACGTCACCCCCGGGGCCAGCGGGGGGCTGGGGGGGGGTCCTAGGGGGTGATGGGGGGGGTCCCCTCATGGGGGGGGAGTGGGGGGAGTCCCAGGTTGCAGGGGGTTTGGGGAGGGTCTCATGTGGGAGGTGGGGGGCCCTCAGTAGGGGTTTTGGGGGAGGGGATCCTTGTTGGGGAGGTTTTGGGGGGTCCCACATTGGAGGAGTTGGGGGCTCCTCTGGGGGGTTGGTGGGGCCATAAATAGGGGGACTGGGGGGGATCTGGGCAGGGGTGGGGGGTCTCTGGCTGTTTTTTGGGGGAGAATCCCACATGGGGGGAGTTTTAGGGGGTCCCTTATTGGAGGAGTTGGGGGGGGGGCTCCAAACAGTGGGGTTGGGGACCCCTGGGCAAGGATATGGGGGTCCCTGGTTGTTTTATTCTGGGAGGGGTTCCTCAGTGGGGCTGTCCCTGGTTGGGGATTTTAGGGGATCCCTCATGGGGGCTTTTGGGAGGGGTCATCCCTGGCTGAGGAGTGTGGGAGTCCCAGGTCGGGGCCACGGGGGTCCCAAATCGGGGGCATTTGGGACGTTCCCAATTGGGATTTGGGGCTGGGGGGGGTTCCCAGTGGGATATGGGGTCTGTGGGGTCCCTCACCGTCCTCGTAGGGGGTGTAGTCCACACGGTAGGTGCCGTCGCCGTGGTCGGTGACGTAGGTTTCGGTCTTGGCGCCCGAGGGGTTCAGCACCCGGGCCTTGACGTGGGGCCCCCCGGTCTTGGTGAGCGCCCGCGCGTCCACCGTGAAGTCGGTGCTGACCTCCCGCAGCACCCCTGCGCGTGGGGCGGCGTCAGGATGGGGGCGACCCCAAGGGGGATACGTGGGGAGGAGGTGTCAGTTGGGGTGCCCATGGGGAGCGGGTGCACATTGGGGTGCCCATGGGGAGGAAAGGGCCAATGGGGTGCCCATGGGGAGGAGATGCCAATTGGGGTGCTCATTGGGGTGCCCATGGGGAGATGTTCTTTGGGGTGCCCATGGGGAGCAGGTGCACAATGGGGTGCTCATTGGGGTGCCCATGGGGAGATGTTCTTTGGGTTGCCCATGGGGAGAAGGTGCACAATGGGGTGCACATTGGGGCACCCATGGGGAGACAAGGCCCAATGGGGTGCACAATGGGGAGGAGGCATCCATTGGGGTGCCCCCTGGGGAGGAGATGTCATTTGGGGTGCCCATAGGGAGTGGGCACACATTGGGGTTCCCATGAGGAAATGTTCTTTGGTGCACACTGGGGTGCCCATGGGGAGCAGAAGCCCATGGAAAGGAGGTGCCAATGGGGTTGGGGTGCCCATGGGGATGCCCAATGGGAAGGAGACGCCCAGGGCGATGTCCACAAAGATGCCCCAAGGGGATCAAGGCGGAGGTGCCATGGGGATGTCCATGGGGATGCCTGTGGAGATTCCCATTGGGAAGGAGATGCCCATGGGGAAGGAGATGCCCATGGAGATGCCCAGTGGGATGGAAAACGCATGGGGATGTCCACAAAAATGCCCCATAGGGTGGGCTGTCCTTGGGGATGCCCATCAGGAAGGGGATGCCCATGGGGACACCCAATGGGATGGGACACCCATGGAGATGCCCATGGGGTAGGAATTGCCCTTGGGGATGTCCACAAAGATACCAATGGGATGGGATGTCCATGGGGATGCCCATGAGGAGGGGACACCCATGGAGATGCCCCTCAGGATGGAACACCCATTGGGAAGGAGTTGCCCATGGGGACGGAGATGCCCACGGGGACACCCACGGGGAGGAGGCACCCCCGGGGTGCCCCGTGCTCACCCCACACACACCCAATCCACCCGCATGCCACCCTCACCTCGGGGCTCCACGCCCTTGCCGTAGACCTTGACGCCGCTGGTGTCGATGGCGGGGTCAACGGTGACGCGGACGGGGAACTTGGGCACGGGGTGCCCGCCGTACTTGATGGTGATGGTGTAGGAGCCGGGGCAGGCGGGCGTGTAGGTGATGGCGTAGGTGCCGTCCCGGTTGTTCTGGATCAGCACCTCCGCCTTGACCCCCGAGTCCGAGATGATCTCGATGGTGAGCTCGGCGTCGCCCGCCTTGGAGCAGTCCACCAGGAAGGTGGCCGCCTCGCCGGCCTTGCCGCGCTCCAGCCCGGGGCCGCTGGCCGTCACCTTGCTGGGGTCGAAGACGGGACGGACGTCGGCCTTGAAGGGGCTGCCGGGGATGTGGCGCTCGGCGAAGAGGATGTTGATGGCGTACTCGCCCGGCTCCGTCGGCAGGTAGGACACCGAGCACGAGCCGTCGCCGTTGTCCTGGCACTCGATCTTGGCCTCGCACGGGCCCTCCACCGTCAGCCCCAAGCCCCCCGTGCCGGCCCCTTTGGTGTCGATGGTGAAGGGGGCCGGGGTGCCCACCAGGCCGCCCTGAAGACCTGGACCGTAGGCGCTCACCTGTCGGGGGGGAGGTCGGGGGTGTTAGAGGGGTCGGGGGGCATCGGATGGGTTGGGGGACGTCGGAGGGGTCGGGGGACGATGGGGACATGGGAAGGGATGGGGGATTTTGTAGGGGACGGGGGTGTTAGAGGGGTCGGGGACGTCAGAGGGGTCGGGGGGCATCGGATGGGTTGGGGGACGTCGGAGGGGTCGGGGGACGATGGGGACATGGGAAGGGATGGGGGATTTTGTAGGGGACGGGGGTGTTAGAGGGGTCGGGGACGTCAGAGGGGTCGGGGGGCATCGGATGGGTTGGGGGACATCAGAGGGGTCAGGGGATGATGGGGACATGGGAAGGATTGGGGGACATTGGGGACATGAAAAGGGATGGGGGATGTTGGAGAGGTCAGGGGGCATTGGATGGGTTGGGGGACGTCGGAGGGGTCAGAGGACGATGGGGACATGGGAAGGGACGGGGGATTTTGGAGGGGACGGGGGGGCAGTGGTGTCGGGGTCCCCACGCTGTGCACACCGCCCCCTTTGGCTGCACCCAGGCGCACGCGAGCATCACGGCGTGCCACGTGTGTGTGTGCAAAGCACAAGTGTCACGGGTGTGCACCGGGACAGCACACCTGCGGGATGCCCTCAGCACGAGCAGGGGGCGTGCAAGGAGTGTGGGTGTGCGCTTCACGAGGCCAGGAGCCAGCTGGGTGGGCACGAGGGTGTGCGAGCAGGGAGCGTGCACCAAGAGCGCGCAAAGAAGAAGCGCACAACAGGAGCGCACGAGCAAGGGGCACGAAACAGAGGCGTGCAAGGAAGGAGCGTGCAACAAGGGCATGGAGCAACGAGAGCATGCGATGAAGGCGTGCACAACGAGGGCACGTGAGCAAGGAGCGTGCCACGAGGAGGTGCAAGGCAGGAGCGTGCAACCAGGAGCGTGCAACCAGGAGCGTGCAACCAGGAGCGTGCGCCACGCGCGCCGCCGGCTCACCTTGGAGGGGTCGGGGGGCAGCACGGCCTCCACGGTGAAGGGGCTGCCGGGGACGGGGTGGCCGTCGTAGGTGACGTCCACTTTGTAGGGTCCCTCCTCGGGGGGCACGTACTGCACGCGGTGGGGGCCGCCGGCCACCCCCGGCTCCACCTTGCAGGGCACGGGGCGGCGCGAGGGCGCCGAGATGCGCACGTCCAAACGGCCCTGCCCGCCCGCGCCCTGCGTCTCCACCGCGAACGTCTGCTCCTGCCCCACGGCCACCTCTGTGTGTGGGGGGGAAAGGGGTCAAGGAGGGGGTAAAGGGGTCAAGGGAGGGGGAGTCCCCAAGGTTCCGACTCTCCCCGGGGCGCCCCGTAGCCGTAAGGGGTCGCCGAGGATGTTCTGGTGCGCCCACCCCATGGGGTGCCCCAATGGTAAAGGGGTCCCGCATCCTACCCCACGGGGAACCCCCATAACCACAGGGGTCCCACGTCCTACCAGGGTGCACCCACCCTATGGGGTATCCCAAAACCAAGGGGATCCTACACTTTTCTGGGGCACGCCCACCCCATGGGGCACCCCATAACCACAGGGGTCCCCAACCCCGAGGTGCACCCACCCTAGGGGGTGTCCCATAACCAAGGGGATCCTACACTTTGCCAGGGTGCACCCACCCCACAGGGTACCCCATAACCAAGGGGGTCCCACACCCTCCCCACGATGCCCCCTGTGCCTGATGGCCCCACATACACCACCCGGGTGCCCCCACCCCATGGCACCCACTCGCCCCATGGTGCCCCCCGCCCCATAGAACCCCCCCCAACCCCACGGTGCCCCCCACCCCACAGCGCCGCCCCCACTCACTGGTGCTGAGCCCCTGCACCTTGACCTTGCTGAGCTGCAGGGCTGGCGCCACGTTGACGCTGAAGGGGCTTTTGGGGACGGGGTCCCCCCCGTAGGTCACCACCACGGTCATGTTACCCTGCGGGATGGGGCACCTCAGGGTGCTGCTGGGGGCCGGGGGGGGGTCCCAACGCCCACCCCGGGGTGCCCAGGGGCTGCTAGGAAAAGGGCACCCAGCATTTTGGGGGGCTCCTATGGGTGGGAGCCTGCGGGGACCCCATGGGTGCCCAGTTTGTGGGGGTGCCCGGAGGACTGGGGGGCTCTGGGGGTGTGAGGGATGAGGGGTGGCCCCTGTGGGGTGGCTGGGGGTGGGGCTCAGCTGCCCAGAGAGGGGTCTATGGGGTGTCTGGGGGATGGGGTGCTCGTAGGGATTGGGTACCCATAGGGTGCCAGTGGTGGGGTGCCCATGGGGACTGGGTGCCCATGGGAGGGGGGACAGGGGGTGCTCATAGGGGTGGGGGGGCATAGGGGGTACCCACAGGGATGGGGGGCTCATGGGGGAACCTATAGGGATTGGGGGGAGCCATTGGGGTACCCACAGGGATGGGGAGCCATTGGGGTACCCATAGGGATCAGGAGGCCATGGGGGTACCCATAGAGACAGGGGGAGCTATTGGGGTACCCACAGGGATGGGGGGCTCACGGGGGTACCCATAGGGACTGGGGGGAGCCATTGGGGTACCCATAGCGATTGGGAGGCCATGGGGGTACCCATAAAGGCGGGGTGCCCATGGGGGTGTCCATATGGGATGACCATGGGGATGCCCAGTGCCGCAATGGGTGGCTTAATGGGATGGCCCCCATGGGGTGGCCACTATGGGGTGGCCCCTATGGGGTGACCTCCATGGGGTGGCCTCCATGGGGTGGCCCACACGGGATGGCCCCCACGGGTGCCCCCCCGGCGCACCTGCTGCAGGGCCGTGTACTTGACGGTGTAGGAGTAGTCGTGGTTGTCGATGACCTCGAAGTCGCGCACGGCCGGGCCCTTCCCCGGCCCCGCAAACTGCACGTCCAGCTTGGCCTTGCCCGCGCCCTTGGTGTGCACCGTGAAGTGTGTCGGCTTGCCCACCTCCACGCCTGCGTGGCACCCACAGCACCGTCAGCCCCACGGTCCCCCCCGGAGACCCCCAAACCCAGCCCCCAGACCCCGTCCCTGTCCCCTCACCCGTGCGGCTGAGGCCGGGTCCCTCCGCCTTGACCTTGCTGCTGTCGTGGCACGGGTCCACCTTGATGCGGAACGGGCTGCTGGGGATCTCCTGCGGGGACAGGATCGGGTCAGGGACACAGCCAGGGACAGGGACAGGGGACACGGAGAGTGGCCAGGGACAGGGGACACGGCCAGGGACAGGGTGGCACCACCATGGATAAGGGACACGGCCACAGGGTCATGGCAAGGACAGGGGACGTGGCTCGGGGACACGTCCAGGACAAAGGACACTGCCAGGGGACACTGCCAGGGACAGGGGACACAGCTGAGCGAAAGGGGACACTGCCAGGAGGTGCTGCCAGGGGACAGGCAGCATGGCCGGGGACACGGGGACAGGGGACATGGCCCAAGGGACGTGGGTGGGTGCCAGGAGTGACACCGCCAGGGGACGAGTGGCACCAGTGGGGACAAGTGGCACTGCTGGGGACAAGTGGCACCATGGGGGTGGCACCACTGGGCAAAAGTGGCACCGATAGGCACAAGTGGCACTGGTAGGGGACGAGTGGCACCACCATGGCACGAGTGGCACTGCTGGGGACAAGTGGCACCATGGGAGTGGCACCACTGGGCACAAGTGGCACCACTGGGGACGAGTGGCACCACTGGGGGTGGCACCACCACGACACAAGTGGCACCACCGGGGACAAGTGGCACTGGTAGGGGACAAGTGGCACCACTGGGGACAAGTGGCATCATGGGGGTGGCACCACTGGGCAAAAGTGGCACCAATGGGCACAAGTGGCACTGGTAGGGGACAAGTAGCACTGCTGGTCACAAGTGGCACCAATGGGCATAAGTGGCACCACCGTGGCACAGGTGGCACTGGTAGGGGACAAGTGGCACTGCTGGGCACAAGTGGCACCACTGGGGACAAGTGGCCCCATGGGGGTGGCACCACCACGGCACCAGTGGCACCGCTGGGGACGAGCGGCACCACCGTGGCACGAGTGTCCCCGTGGGGGTGGCACCACCGCAAGACAAGTGTCCCCATGGGGGTGACACCACGGTGGCACGAGCATCCCGGCGGCGCACCTGGTTGGCGAAGAGCACCATGATGGTGTAGAGCCCGGCGCCGGGCGGCGTGTACTTGACGGTGAAGGTGTCGTTGTCATTTTTGATGATGTCGAAGTCGATGTCGGCCTCCAGCGGCCCCACCACGCCCGGCGCGCACTTGATGCCGATGCTCACGTCCCCTGGGGGGGGGCACAGGGAGGTGTCAGCACCCCCAGAGCCGTGACGAGGACACCGAGGGGACAAGGGGACAAGGGGACGGGTGCCCACCTTGCCCGGCCTCGCTGCAGTCCACGGTGAAGTAGGTGGGCTCGCCCGCCTTCAGCCCCGTCTTCTCCACGCCCGGGCCGTGCACCCGCACGCGTCCCGGGTGGCTGCCCTCGCCCACGTTCACCTGTGGGGTGGCCCCGTCAGCGGGGTGCCGTGGGGCACCACGAGGCGTGGACCCCCCCCCAGGGTGCACCCCCTCCTCCCGCCTGGCGCCCCATGCGCCCCCATATCCGCGCCTGGCACCCTGATGTGCCCTGATGCGCCTGGCACCCCGTGCCCCACGCACCCCGCACCCCATAACCAAACCAGCGCCTCGCCTTGCTCCTGGCACCCCACGCGCCCCATATAAATACCCACAAAGCCCTGGCACCCTGATGCCTGTGGCTGGCACCCCATATCCCATGCACCCCACACCCCATACCCATACCAGCCCCTTCTTCTTGCTCCTGGCACCCCACACCCCAATGCACCCCACACACCCCATAGCTGCACCAGGCACCCCATGCACCCCATATCCATTCCAGTACCTTCTCCTCGCTCCTAGCACCCCAAAACCCCCATGCACCCCATAACCCCTGCACCTCACATCCATGCCCAGCACCTTCTACTTGCTCCTTGCGCCCCACACTCCTCCAGACCCCACACACCCCATAGCTGCACTGGGCACCCCATGCACCCCATATCCATTCCAGCCCCTTCTCCTTGCTCCTGGCACCCCAAAACCCCAACACACCCCACGCACCCCATACCCCATGCACCCCATACCCACACCAGCCCCTTCCCTCACTCCTAGCACCCCAAAACCCCAACGCACCCCACGCACACAACACCCCACGCACCCCACACCCCCACCACCCCTCCCACCCCCTTCCCCTCACCCCCCCCCGGACCCCCCAGACCCCCCAGACCCCCACGCACACGGAAGGGGCTGCGGGGCACGTTGACGCCCCCCCAGGTGACGATGATGGTGTGCTTGATGGCCCGGGTGGGCACGTAGGCGCACTGGTAGGTGCCGTCCCCGTTATCCTTCACCTTGATGTCGATGGGGCACCCCTCGGCGTCCTGAGGGGGGGGGGGGTTAACAGAGGTGAGGGAGACCCCTGGCATTCTCCTGAGACCCCCGGGACCCCCCCGGGACCCCCCCCTGGGGACCCACCTGTGCGTAGAGCCGCAGGTCCCCGCGGCCGGCGCCGCGCGCGTCGATGGTGAACTCGGCCGGGCGCTGCACGATCACCCCCGAGGGCTCCAGCCCCGGCCCCCACGCCTTCACCTGGGGGGGGGACACAAAGGGATATGGCTCGGGGGGGGGGGGGGGTCTGGGGGCGGCCCCCAAATTGAGGAGGGGTCGAGTAGTGTGTCGGGGTGGCCATGGGAAGGAGATGGGGGGTGCCGGGGGAGGGGGTGAGGGGCACCCGTGGGTGCTGGGGGTGACCGGGGGGGAAAGGAGGGGGATGTGGGGGGGGTGTAGGGGGACATGGGGGGGGCTTGGAGTGACCTGGGGGATGGGGGGGACATGGGGTGAGAAGGGGGGACATGGGGGGGACACAGAGCAATGGGGGGGGCACAGGGGGACATGGGGAGAAGGAGGGGGACACAGGGCACTGGGGGGTCATGGGGGGACATGGGGGGACACAGGGCACTGGGGGGGGCACAGGGGGACATGGGGGGACATGGGGGGACACAGGGCAATGGGGGGGGCACAGGGGGACATGGGGGGACATGGGGGGACACAGGGCAATGGGGGGGGCACAGGTGACAAGTGGCCAGAAAGGGACACGGGGGGACATGGGGGGGACATGGGGGGACACGGGGGGGACAGGCGGACACGGGGGGGACACAGGGGAACAGGAGGGGACATGGGGGGGGCAAAAAGGGATGGCACTGGGGGGGGGGGACACAGAGAAAACACGGGGGGGGGACAGATGAAGACCCAGGGATGGCACGGGGGTGACGGGAGAGGAGATGGGGGGACACGAAGGGGACACGGGGGGGTGGACACAAGGGGAGGACACGGGGGGAGGGACACGGGGGGGGGGGACACGGGGGGGGCACCTTTTCGGGGAAGCAGTCGGGGGGCGCGGGCAGGATGCGCGCGATGAAGGGGCTGTCGCGGATGTCCTCGTCGTCGCACACCACGTGCACGGCGTACTCGCCCGGCTCCGTGGGCCAGTAGCGCACGTCGCAGGAGCCGTCCCCGCGGTCGTCGCACTCGATCTTGGCCTGGGAGGGGCCCTCGATGGAGAAACCTGGGGGGGGGGACACGGGGAGGGGTCGTGGGGACGCGGCGGTGGCACCCGGATAGGGTCTCGGCCTCAAAGTGGTGTCCCCGGCACGGTGCCACCCATCCCGTGGCCATGTCCTCGGGGTGGTGGCACCTGCCCTGTGCCTGCCACCACGGCGCGGTGCCACCCCCCCCATGTCCCCAGCACGATGCCCAGGATGTCCTCGGGGTGGTGGCACCCAGCACAGCTCCGCGTCCCCACTATGGTGGCACCAAACCTGTCCCTGTGTCCCCACCATGGTGCCACCCCATCCTGTCCCCATACCTCACCATGGTGCCACCCACCCTATCCGCAATGTCCCCACCACGGTGCCACCAAACCCATGCCCATGTCCCCACCATGCTGCCACCCCATCCTGTCCCCGTGTCTGGCACCACCAAACCTGTCCCACACCCCCACCGTGGTGCCACCCACCCTATTCCAAATGTCCCCACCATGGTGCCACCCCATCCTGTCCCCATGTCCCCACCACAGTGCCACCAAACCCGTGCCCACATCCCCCCCATGGTGTCACCCACCCTATCTTCAATGTCCCCACCACGGTGCCACCAAACCTGTCCCCATGTCTCCACTGTGATGCCACCAAACCCATGCCTGTGTCCCCACCATGGTGCCACCCCATCCTGTCCCTGTGTCCCCACCACAATGCCACCAAACCTGTCCCCAGGTCCCCACCACGGTGCCACCA
>OZ022426.1:207626969-207631701 GCA_963989345.1 Clangula hyemalis | reverse complement strand
CTAACCCTAACCCTAACCCTAACCCTAACCCTAACCCTAACCCTAACCCTAACCCTAACCCTAACCCTAACCCTAACCCTAACCCTAACCCTAACCCTAACCCTAACCCTAACCCTAACCCTAACCCTAACCCTAACCCTAACCCTAACCCTAACCCTAACCCTAACCCTAACCCTAACCCTAACCCTAACCCTAACCCTAACCCTAACCCTAACCCTAACCCTAACCCTAACCCTAACCCTAACCCTAACCCTAACCCTAACCCTAACCCTAACCCTAACCCTAACCCTAACCCTAACCCTAACCCTAACCCTAACCCTAACCCTAACCCTAACCCTAACCCTAACCCTAACCCTAACCCTAACCCTAACCCTAACCCTAACCCTAACCCTAACCCTAACCCTAACCCTAACCCTAACCCTAACCCTAACCCTAACCCTAACCCTAACCCTAACCCTAACCCTAACCCTAACCCTAACCCTAACCCTAACCCTAACCCTAACCCTAACCCTAACCCTAACCCTAACCCTAACCCTAACCCTAACCCTAACCCTAACCCTAACCCTAACCCTAACCCTAACCCTAACCCTAACCCTAACCCTAACCCTAACCCTAACCCTAACCCTAACCCTAACCCTAACCCTAACCCTAACCCTAACCCTAACCCTAACCCTAACCCTAACCCTAACCCTAACCCTAACCCTAACCCTAACCCTAACCCTAACCCTAACCCTAACCCTAACCCTAACCCTAACCCTAACCCTAACCCTAACCCTAACCCTAACCCTAACCCTAACCCTAACCCTAACCCTAACCCTAACCCTAACCCTAACCCTAACCCTAACCCTAACCCTAACCCTAACCCTAACCCTAACCCTAACCCTAACCCTAACCCTAACCCTAACCCTAACCCTAACCCTAACCCTAACCCTAACCCTAACCCTAACCCTAACCCTAACCCTAACCCTAACCCTAACCCTAACCCTAACCCTAACCCTAACCCTAACCCTAACCCTAACCCTAACCCTAACCCTAACCCTAACCCTAACCCTAACCCTAACCCTAACCCTAACCCTAACCCTAACCCTAACCCTAACCCTAACCCTAACCCTAACCCTAACCCTAACCCTAACCCTAACCCTAACCCTAACCCTAACCCTAACCCTAACCCTAACCCTAACCCTAACCCTAACCCTAACCCTAACCCTAACCCTAACCCTAACCCTAACCCTAACCCTAACCCTAACCCTAACCCTAACCCTAACCCTAACCCTAACCCTAACCCTAACCCTAACCCTAACCCTAACCCTAACCCTAACCCTAACCCTAACCCTAACCCTAACCCTAACCCTAACCCTAACCCTAACCCTAACCCTAACCCTAACCCTAACCCTAACCCTAACCCTAACCCTAACCCTAACCCTAACCCTAACCCTAACCCTAACCCTAACCCTAACCCTAACCCTAACCCTAACCCTAACCCTAACCCTAACCCTAACCCTAACCCTAACCCTAACCCTAACCCTAACCCTAACCCTAACCCTAACCCTAACCCTAACCCTAACCCTAACCCTAACCCTAACCCTAACCCTAACCCTAACCCTAACCCTAACCCTAACCCTAACCCTAACCCTAACCCTAACCCTAACCCTAACCCTAACCCTAACCCTAACCCTAACCCTAACCCTAACCCTAACCCTAACCCTAACCCTAACCCTAACCCTAACCCTAACCCTAACCCTAACCCTAACCCTAACCCTAACCCTAACCCTAACCCTAACCCTAACCCTAACCCTAACCCTAACCCTAACCCTAACCCTAACCCTAACCCTAACCCTAACCCTAACCCTAACCCTAACCCTAACCCTAACCCTAACCCTAACCCTAACCCTAACCCTAACCCTAACCCTAACCCTAACCCTAACCCTAACCCTAACCCTAACCCTAACCCTAACCCTAACCCTAACCCTAACCCTAACCCTAACCCTAACCCTAACCCTAACCCTAACCCTAACCCTAACCCTAACCCTAACCCTAACCCTAACCCTAACCCTAACCCTAACCCTAACCCTAACCCTAACCCTAACCCTAACCCTAACCCTAACCCTAACCCTAACCCTAACCCTAACCCTAACCCTAACCCTAACCCTAACCCTAACCCTAACCCTAACCCTAACCCTAACCCTAACCCTAACCCTAACCCTAACCCTAACCCTAACCCTAACCCTAACCCTAACCCTAACCCTAACCCTAACCCTAACCCTAACCCTAACCCTAACCCTAACCCTAACCCTAACCCTAACCCTAACCCTAACCCTAACCCTAACCCTAACCCTAACCCTAACCCTAACCCTAACCCTAACCCTAACCCTAACCCTAACCCTAACCCTAACCCTAACCCTAACCCTAACCCTAACCCTAACCCTAACCCTAACCCTAACCCTAACCCTAACCCTAACCCTAACCCTAACCCTAACCCTAACCCTAACCCTAACCCTAACCCTAACCCTAACCCTAACCCTAACCCTAACCCTAACCCTAACCCTAACCCTAACCCTAACCCTAACCCTAACCCTAACCCTAACCCTAACCCTAACCCTAACCCTAACCCTAACCCTAACCCTAACCCTAACCCTAACCCTAACCCTAACCCTAACCCTAACCCTAACCCTAACCCTAACCCTAACCCTAACCCTAACCCTAACCCTAACCCTAACCCTAACCCTAACCCTAACCCTAACCCTAACCCTAACCCTAACCCTAACCCTAACCCTAACCCTAACCCTAACCCTAACCCTAACCCTAACCCTAACCCTAACCCTAACCCTAACCCTAACCCTAACCCTAACCCTAACCCTAACCCTAACCCTAACCCTAACCCTAACCCTAACCCTAACCCTAACCCTAACCCTAACCCTAACCCTAACCCTAACCCTAACCCTAACCCTAACCCTAACCCTAACCCTAACCCTAACCCTAACCCTAACCCTAACCCTAACCCTAACCCTAACCCTAACCCTAACCCTAACCCTAACCCTAACCCTAACCCTAACCCTAACCCTAACCCTAACCCTAACCCTAACCCTAACCCTAACCCTAACCCTAACCCTAACCCTAACCCTAACCCTAACCCTAACCCTAACCCTAACCCTAACCCTAACCCTAACCCTAACCCTAACCCTAACCCTAACCCTAACCCTAACCCTAACCCTAACCCTAACCCTAACCCTAACCCTAACCCTAACCCTAACCCTAACCCTAACCCTAACCCTAACCCTAACCCTAACCCTAACCCTAACCCTAACCCTAACCCTAACCCTAACCCTAACCCTAACCCTAACCCTAACCCTAACCCTAACCCTAACCCTAACCCTAACCCTAACCCTAACCCTAACCCTAACCCTAACCCTAACCCTAACCCTAACCCTAACCCTAACCCTAACCCTAACCCTAACCCTAACCCTAACCCTAACCCTAACCCTAACCCTAACCCTAACCCTAACCCTAACCCTAACCCTAACCCTAACCCTAACCCTAACCCTAACCCTAACCCTAACCCTAACCCTAACCCTAACCCTAACCCTAACCCTAACCCTAACCCTAACCCTAACCCTAACCCTAACCCTAACCCTAACCCTAACCCTAACCCTAACCCTAACCCTAACCCTAACCCTAACCCTAACCCTAACCCTAACCCTAACCCTAACCCTAACCCTAACCCTAACCCTAACCCTAACCCTAACCCTAACCCTAACCCTAACCCTAACCCTAACCCTAACCCTAACCCTAACCCTAACCCTAACCCTAACCCTAACCCTAACCCTAACCCTAACCCTAACCCTAACCCTAACCCTAACCCTAACCCTAACCCTAACCCTAACCCTAACCCTAACCCTAACCCTAACCCTAACCCTAACCCTAACCCTAACCCTAACCCTAACCCTAACCCTAACCCTAACCCTAACCCTAACCCTAACCCTAACCCTAACCCTAACCCTAACCCTAACCCTAACCCTAACCCTAACCCTAACCCTAACCCTAACCCTAACCCTAACCCTAACCCTAACCCTAACCCTAACCCTAACCCTAACCCTAACCCTAACCCTAACCCTAACCCTAACCCTAACCCTAACCCTAACCCTAACCCTAACCCTAACCCTAACCCTAACCCTAACCCTAACCCTAACCCTAACCCTAACCCTAACCCTAACCCTAACCCTAACCCTAACCCTAACCCTAACCCTAACCCTAACCCTAACCCTAACCCTAACCCTAACCCTAACCCTAACCCTAACCCTAACCCTAACCCTAACCCTAACCCTAACCCTAACCCTAACCCTAACCCTAACCCTAACCCTAACCCTAACCCTAACCCTAACCCTAACCCTAACCCTAACCCTAACCCTAACCCTAACCCTAACCCTAACCCTAACCCTAACCCTAACCCTAACCCTAACCCTAACCCTAACCCTAACCCTAACCCTAACCCTAACCCTAACCCTAACCCTAACCCTAACCCTAACCCTAACCCTAACCCTAACCCTAACCCTAACCCTAACCCTAACCCTAACCCTAACCCTAACCCTAACCCTAACCCTAACCCTAACCCTAACCCTAACCCTAACCCTAACCCTAACCCTAACCCTAACCCTAACCCTAACCCTAACCCTAACCCTAACCCTAACCCTAACCCTAACCCTAACCCTAACCCTAACCCTAACCCTAACCCTAA
>OZ022426.1:206380386-206401769 GCA_963989345.1 Clangula hyemalis | reverse complement strand
CCGCAGATCACCGAGTACCTGAACGCGCAGGAGACGGCCAAGAGCGCGCGGGTGAGTGGGGGGCACGGGGGTGGTCGTTGGGGTGGGGGGGGGGGCACCCGTCCCCTATGGGTCCTGGGGCGCTGGCTGCAGCCCCCGTATCAGCGGGGGGGGGTGGGTGCAGTGCCCCCATCTCTGGGGAAAGATGCTGGAGGTGTGTCCCCCCCCCCCCCCATCCAAGGGGTGATGCTGGATGCGCCCCCCCCCCATCTCGGGGGGAATCGCTGGGGGCAGCCCCTCTGCAGGGGAGATGCCTGAGGTGGTGCCCCCCCAGGGGGGAGGTGCTGGATGTGCCCCCCCCCAGGGGGGAGGTGCTGGATGTGCCCCCCCCAGAGGGGTGATGCTGGATGTGCCCCCCCCCCATCTCCAAAGGCAGGCTCTGGATGTGCCCCCCCCATCTCTTGGGGGACAGTTACCAGCTGTAGCCCCCCCAAAGGGGAGGTGCTGGATGTGCCCCCCCCAGAGGGATAATTCTGGATGTGCCCCCCCCACACCTCCCCACACCTCCAAAGGCAGCCTCTGGTTGCGCCCCCCCACCTCCTGGTGGGGGTCACCTACCAGCCGCAGCCCCCCCAGTCCCGGGGTACATGCTGGATGACCCCCCCCTCACCAAGGACAGATGCCGGCCGTGCCCCCCCCAGCCTCGGAGGGGTGATGCCGGCTGTGCCCCCCCCCCCCCACCATCTGCAACCCCCCCCATCGTGCCCCCTCCCTTGCAGCTCAACCTGTGGCGCTACGGGGACTTCCGCGCCGACGACGCAGACGAGTTCGGCTACAGCCGCTGAGGGACACGGACGATGCCCCCCCCCCCCGCCGACACCCTGCCCCCCCCCATGTCCCCCCCCCCCCCCATCCCCTCCGACCCCCCTCCGGGCCCCTTTGAGGGGGGCCACGGCTCCGTGCCCGGGGCGGGGGGGGCCCCGTCCCCCTGCCCTCCTGCGACTGACAGCTGATGTGCCCCCCCCCACACCCCGACTGTCCCCCCCCCCTCCTCACTTTGTCCCCTGTCCGTGTCCCCCCCCCCACCCCCCCGCCGCCGCGGCCCTGGCCTGTATTTAAAGCTTTGGAGGCCCAATAAATGTAGCCGAGCGTCGTGGGGGGGGCTCTGTCTTTTGGGGGGGGAGGTGGGGGAGGAAGGGGGGGGGTCCTGGGCGGGGGGGTGGGAGGGAGGAGGGGGTCCTGGGGACTGGGGGGGGGGGAAGACCCTGCAGCCCTCAGGTCCCAAACAGAGCCCCCCCCCCCCCAAGCCCAGACTCTGTTCCTGGAGCTCAGCCTCGGCCCCCCCCCACCCCCCCCCCCCAGACCTCAGCCCAGGTCCTGGGGCTCTGTGCCCCCCCCGGGACCCCCCCCCCGGGACCCCCACCCCGGGACCCCAAACTCTGCCCCCAGCCCCCTGGACTCCACAGACCCCAAACCCCAGCCCCGTGTCCCCCCCCCCCGGTGCTGCCCCCCCCTACCCCTCCCCAGGGCCCCCCCCCCCCCCACCGGCAAGGGGGGGTCCCCATGCGCCTGGGGCGCTCATTAGGGCCGCGCTCATTTAATTGGAGCGCAATTAGAGCCCAGCGCGCTGGGTGGCGAGCCTCGGTAATTAATGCAGCTAACGGCTCTAATTAACGGGGGGGGGGGGGGCACCAGGAATGGGGGGGGGGTCCTGGGGACACCGCAGGGGGATTCCTCCCCCCCCTCCCCAGCACCCCCAGGTGGGGGTCCCAGCCCTGAGCACCCCCTGCTGCTGCTGGGAGCCCCCCCAGTTCCCCCCAGTGTCCCCCCCCCCCCGGAATGTCCACCCCCAAATGTCCTCTGTCCCCAGGAGCTGCCCCCCCCCCCCCCCCCCAGCTGCAGGGTTGGGGGGGTCACTCGCTGCCCAGCCCCAGCCCAGCGGGGATCCTGGGGGGGGGTCTCGGGGGTCCCTGGGGGTCCCCTGGAGTGGGGGGGTGTTCCCTGGGGGGGGGTCTCTGGGGGTGTAGCCGCAGGCCCTAAAGGTCTCGTGGGGGTCACTCCATTGGGGGGGGGGTCCCTGGGGGGTCTCTGGGGACAAAGCTGCGGGCCTGGGGGGCTCCTGGGGATTCCCTTGAGGGTCTCTGGGGTCACCCCAGGGGGGTGTCTGGGGTGCGCCCCCCCCCCCAACAATTTGGGAGGGGTCCCTGGGGGGGCTCTGAGCTCCCACCCACTGGGGGTGGCCACGAAGGGACCCGCGCAGAGCCCCGGGTCCCCAGGGGGCTGTTGGTGCCCCCAGTGCAGGCAGTGCCCCCCCAGTGCCTCCCAGTGCCCCCCCAGTGCCTCCCAGTGCCCCCCCAGTGCCCCCCCAGTGCCCCCAGTGCCTCCCAGTGCCCCGGTCTCTGGGTGCGCTGACCCTGCTGCAGCAAACGGGGGGGGCTGTTAGGGACTCGTGTCATTAATTGGGGGGGGGGAGCACAGCCGGGGGGGCCTCGGGGGGTTCGGGTGTCACCGCGGTGTCACCAGAAATGGGGGGAGGGGGGGGCGATGGGGGGGGGGTAGGGCCCTTCCCAGGTGCGGTGGCTTCATGGAACAGGTGGGGGGGACATGAGGACGGGGGGGACACGGGGATAAGGGGGGGGACATGGGGACAGTGGGCCCCCTGCCCCCCCAGGGTCGCGGTGCCACCAGCCGGGGGGGGTCCCCAGCGCGCACCCGGGGTGTCCCTACTGGGGGGGTGGCAGGGGGCCGGGCTGGGGGTTGGTGGGTGTACTGGGATGTACTGGGTGTACTGGGGCACTACTGGGGTGTGCTGGGGCTCTGATGGGGTGTGTTGGGGCTATACTGGACTTCACTGGGCTGTACTGGGCCGAACTGGTCGCAGCGGGAGCGGCTGGAACGGAGAGAAACGGCGACACCTCCCGGCACGGCTCGGCACGGCACGGCCCCAGCCCAGTACAGCCCAGTCCCAGCACGGCCCCGTCCCAGTACAGCCCAGTCCCAGCACGGCCCCATCCCAGTACAGCCCCATCCCAGTACAGACCAGTCCCAGCACAGACCAGTCCAAGCGTGGCCCCATCTCAGCACGGCCCCGTCCCAGTACAGCCCCATCTCAGTGCAGCCCAGTCCCAGTACAGCCCAATCCCAGCACAGCCCAGAACCAGTACAGCCCAATCCCAGCACATCCCAGTCCCAGCACAGCCCCGTCCCAGTACATCCAGTACCAGCATACCCCAGTACCAGCCCAGCCCCGTCCCAGCTCAGCCCCATCCCAGTACAGCCCCGTCCCAGCACAGACCAGTCCCAGTATAGCCCCGTCCTAGCACATCCCAGTCTCAGCACATCCCAGTCCCGGTACAGCCCAGTCCCAGCACAGCCCAGTCCCAGCACAGCCCCGTCCCAGTACATCCCAGTACCAGCACAGCCCAGTACCACCACAGCCACATCCCAGCTCAGCCCCATCCCAGCACAACCCAGTCCCAGCACATCCCAGTCCCAGCACAGCCCCATCCCAGCACATCCCAGCCTCAGCACATCCCAGTCCCAGCACATCCCACTCCCAGCACAGCCCCATCCCAGTACAACCCAGTCCCAGCACAGCCCCATCCCAGCACAGCCCCATCCCAGCACATCCCAGTCCCAGCACAGCCCCGTCCCAGTTCAGCCCAGTCCCACTCCCCGTGCCGTGTAAGGCCGGTGTCCCCATATCCCCGCGTGGCCCTGTCCGCGCGTGGCCCTGCGCCGTGTCCCCGTGTACCCGTGTCCCCGTCCCTTGTCCCGCCAGGGCGTGGCCAGGGCGTGGCCGGGGTGGGCGTGGCCACGATGGGCGTGGCCAAGGGGGGCGGGGCGCGCCGGGGCTGGGCACGTCCGGCAGGGACCCGGTGCGCGTGGGGCCAGCCCGGTGGCCCCGTGTCCGTGTCCGTGTCCCCGTGTCCCCGTGTCCCTGTGTCGCCGTGTCCCCGTGTCGCCGCGTCCCCCTGTCCCTCTGTCCGGCTGTCCCCGTGTCCCTCTGCCCTCGTCTCTCCGTGTCCTCATGTCCGGGTGTCCCCGCGTGTCCGTGTGTCCCCGTGTCCGCGTCCCCGTGCCCCCCCCCCCCCGTGTCCCCGTGTCCCGGTGTCCCCATGTCCGTGTCGCCGTGTCCCCATGCCCCTCGTGCCCCCCCGTGCCGTGTCCCGGTGTCCCCGTGCCCCCCCCACGTCCCCGTGCCCTCCCCGTGTCCCCGTGTCCCGGTGTCCCCGTGCCCCCGTCCCGGTGTCCCCGTGCCCCCCCCGTGTCCCAGTGCCCCCCCATGCCCTGTCCCAGTGTCCCCATGCCCCCCCCCGTGCCCATGTCCCGGTGTCGCGGTATCCCCGTGCCCCCCCCACCTCGTGTCGCGTCCCGGTGTCCCCGTGCCCCCCCCGTGTCCCAGTTCCCCCCCCCGTGTCCCCGTGCCCCCCCCGGGGCCGTGTCGCGGTGTCCCCGCGGCCGGGCTCTATTTTTAGCTCCCCGCTCCCAGAATAGCGGCGGGGGCGGCGGGGCTGCTCCCACCCTCCCCCCCCCCCCGCTCCCCCCCCCCCCCCACGCCCCCCCCCCGCGCTATTTTTGGCTCTCGCGTGTTTCCAGGGGAACCCTGGTGGCGCAGTGACGTCAATGCGGGGCCAGCGCCGCCGCCGGGGCTCCTCCGGCTCCGCGCCGCGCTCCGGGCCCCCCCCCCCGGCCCCCCCCCTCCCCCACAACCGTCGACCCCCCCCCCGCCCCCCCCCCCCCCAACCATGTTCCGCCCCCCCCCCAACCTCCGGCAGCGGAACCGAGCGGGCAGCGCCGCAGGTAGGAGCGGGGCGCGGGGGGGGGCTGCGGGATCCCCGGGTGTCCCCCCCCCCTCCTGCTCCGCCCCCGGGGCTCCCCCCCCCTTTTGTGCCCCCCCCCCCCTCCCCGGACCCCCCTCCATTCCCATTCTCACCCTGGGACCCTGCACCGCGACCCCCAGCCCCCCCCCCCCCGCAGCCGCACCCTGGGGTCCCCAAGCACCCCCCCCCCCCAAGCACCGCACCCCGCCACCCCCAAGCCCGACCCCCCCCCACGCACCACACCCCGCGGGCCCCATGCACGACCCCCCCCCCGCCATGCACCACCACCCAGGATCCCCATGCAGCAAACCCTGCCCCCCCAAACACCCCCCCACCATGCACGCCCTCCCCCGGGACCCCCAAGCCCCAGAACTCCCCAGGCGCCACCACCGCGGGACCCCCCAGCACCAGCGCCCCCCCCCCCGCACCCCAAGACCCCCCAGCACCTCATCTCGGGACCCCCAAACCCCAGGACCCCCAAACCCCAACCCCCACAGGCCCCGACCCCAACCCCCCCAGCACCCCGAGGACCCCCCCCACTGCACCCTGTGGTCCCATGCGCCCCCCTTGAACCCCCCTCCCACCCTCCGGTGCCCTGCGCATGTGGGGGGGGACCACCCGTGTCCCCCTCCCCACTGTGCTCCATGTGTCACCCGCCATGGTCCCCCCGCAGCACCCTGGGCCCCCACAGACCCCCCCCTGTGCCATGTGTGCCCCCCCCGTGCCATGTGCCCCCCCCAGCCCCCCAGCCCCTGCTGGTTCCCCACCCCAGCCCCCTCCACCCCCGGCGGGCACCCATCCCCGTGCACCCATGGGTGGGGAGGCGACCGAAGGGCCAAGCCGTGAGGTCCCCAATTTTTTTATTATTTTTTATTTTATTTTTTTTTTTGGGGGGGGGGGCCAGGGGGGGTGCATTCGGCGTCAGCCCTGTCCCCGCGCCGGTGCCGTGCCGGAGGAGCCTCCGTACTCCAGCACCGTCCTTGGCGATCTAGAAAGGTCTCTGCCGCGCGCACCGCGGGCGCAGCCACGGCCACGCTCGCCCGCCGCCCTCGCACGGTGGGAGCCCCGCGGGAGACGAGGGGGTGCCTGGGGTGTCCCCCCCCCCATGGATCTGGGGACAGGAGGTGCACGGGAGGCTGGGTGGGATGCGCCCCGCAGGGGCTGGGGATCCCCCCGTGGCCGCCTGCGCCCGGCGAGGGCACCCTCGTGTCCCCAGCAGCGGCCCCGGAGGTGGCCGAGCCCCGGCTGCTGCAGCGAGGGCTGTGACACCCATGGGTGCAGGTGAGAGCACGGGGGCACGGTGCATTCGGGCATGGGGACGGGGACAAGGAATGGGCACGGGGATGGGCAGGGCTGGCAGCAGCGTGGGGAGGAGGGAGGGCGGTGAAGCAGGGCCCGGCAGCGCGTCGGTGCCACCGGCATCGCTGCCACCAGCCGGGGATGGGCCACTCGGTCCCCTGGCCCTTGGGTGACAGCTCCTGGGGTGGTGGTGTCACCTCCCTGTGTGTGGCACGGGGCAGAGGGGGCCCGGAGCCCGGTGTCCCCCCCAGGCTGCCCCGCTCTGCAGGGAGGCGGCGATGCCTCGGCCCCACTGGACGCTGGCACTGGCTCCGGCGGCTGCACCCGGAGCATCGACCCCATGGGGACAGCGCCTGGAGAAGTGTCACCTTCCTCTGTCACCCTGCTCGCCGGGGACGGGGCCGTGGAACGGAGACGGGGCCGGGCACGGAGCTGGGGCTGGGCACCAAGGAGGTGACGGCGATGCCGGTGGTGACGCCGGTGGAGATGGCGACGGCGTGCACAATGGGGACAGTGACACCAAGCTCTGCTTCGGCGTGACACCAGGCCACACCGCGCACGGCTCCAGGAGCATTTCCCCGGCTGCCCCCCTGGTTTCCCACCCTTGCAGCAGCCCCGGCAGCTCCCGCGGTGGCACCGGAGCCGTCAGCGTGCTGCAGCGCCTCGACGGTGCTCCGCTCCACCAGGAGCCACCAAAGGGACCTGTGAGCGTCTGCAGAGCACTGCGACCCCCCAACACCCCCCACATTGCTGCCAGACCCTCACCCCTGGGCACGGAGCCACCACCCAGCACCGCTGCTCGTCGGCAGCCTCACCACGACCACGGCCACGGCCACGGCGCACGGACAGCCCCGTTCAGCCCAAGGCCCTGCCGCACTGTGCCGCGGAGAAGGGGACAGCTTTGGGAGCAGCGTTGGTGATGCCGGGGGGTTCCCAGCCGCCCCCCGGCCCCTGCACGCAGCTGATGGAGGGGCTGATGGAGGTGATCTGGGGGCAGCCCCCAGCCTGGCCCCTGCCCGCAGCCGCGGCTCAGCCTCTGCCACCGGCAAAGCCCCGACGGGGGCAGCCGGAGCTGCCCTGCCTGCAGCCCTGGGCCTGTGGTTCCCGTCTGTGCCGTGTCCCTGCCACTCTGTGCCATGTCCCTGCTGCTCTGTGCCATGTCCCTGCCGGTCTGTGCCATGTTCCTACCAGTCTGTGCCATGTCCCTGCTGCTCAATGCCATATTTCTGCTGCTCTGTGCCGTGTTCCTACCACTCTGTGCCGTGTCACCACCGCTCTGTGCCATGTCCCCACCGCTCTGTGCCGTGTCCTCATCATGCCTCTGCCACATCCCCATCAGCCCGTGCCATGTCTCCATCCGTCCGCGCTGCGTCCCCGCCGTCCCACACCATGTGGCACCTGGCGCGTGCCACGTCCCTGCTGGGTTGTGCCATGCCCCCAGCGGTCTGTGCCGTGTCCCCACAGGTCTGTGCCGTGTCCCCATCGTGTCTCTGCCACATCCCCGTCACCCTGTGCCACATCCCCACCACTCCGTGCCGTGTCCCCATCATCCTGTGCCGTGTCCCTGCCCACCTGTGCCACGTCCCCACCATCCTGTGCCACATCCCCTGTGCCACATCCCCTGTGCCGTGTCCCCCCCATCCCGTGCCACGTCCCCACCACTCCATGCCACGTCCCCATGGGTCCCCTTCACCCGACACCAGCAGCAGACCCAGGATTTCTCTCTGGTCCCCGATGCACCCAGTGCCCAGGGTGCTGCCAGGCCCCCCCCCCTTACCCTGCCTGCCCCCCCCCCAGCCTGGCACGTTGCACACCCAGAGCTCGTGCGTGTGAAGGTCCAGGTGTCCCCGTGCCCACTGCCACACGCGGCTGGGGCAGGACCCTGGGGTGCTGGGGCTGGGGGGCTCTGCAGGACGTGCCCCAGCTCCTGGGGGGGGTGAATTGGGTTTGTGCCACCCCAGACACCCTGACACCCCCCCCAGGGGTGTCCCCGTGTCCCCCCCTGCCCGGCGGAGGCTGCCGGGCCCTTTCCCTCTCGGATCTTTTTGCGGTCTGGGCTTGCTGTTCACCCGCCAGCACTCAGGAAGCCCTTACCCCAAAAAGGATCTGCGAGGGAGCCACGCGGCGGGGAGGCGCGGGGTGGCCACGGCCAGGTGAGTGCGGGCACGGAGATTTTGGGGAGGGGGGGGAGAGACCACGAGGTGGGGGCACGACGTGGTCCCTGGTGGCCACGCACACGCGTGTGCAAGCGTACGTGTGGGTAGGGGCGTGCCTGGGGGGCGCATCTGGACGGGTGTGTGCAGGGTGTGCACAGCCCCATGGGGGCACAAGGGGACACAGCCCCGTAGGGGGACACAGCCCCCACAGCCCCATGGGGGGCACAAGGGGACACGGCCCCAATAAGGGGACACAGCCCCACAGTGTGCACAGGGGGACACGGCCCCATTAGGGGGACATGGCCCCAATAAGGGGACACGGCCCCACAATGTGCACACGGGGACACACGGCCCCATTAGGGGGACACGGCCCCACAGGGACGCATGGCCCCATAGGGACACCCAGCCCCACAGGGACACCCAGCCCCATAGGGACACCCAGCCCCATGGGGACACCCGGCCCCACAGGGACACAGCCCCATAGGGACACCCAGCCCCACGGTGACCCCGCACCGTGCCCGGCTGCACCCCTGGGGGTGTCCCCTGCCCACGCGTGTCCCCACGCACGGCCCAGACACGTCTGGGGCCGTGCGGGTGTCCCCGTGCCCCCGTCCCTCCCCTTCCTGGCAGCGCTGTGTCAATGTTTGCCCAGCCCGGAGCTCTCTTGGGCAATTCCCTCCCCCCCCCCTCGCTGCATTCCCAGCCACGGACACCCCAAATCCAGGCCCCCCCCCCCCCCCCTCCGGCACCCCCCCTCTCCATGGGACCCCGCGCGCCGCCAGACGGGGAGGTGACGGGGACACCGAGCAGGGACACGGCCCTGTCCCCAGCCGCCCCCTGGCTCACCCTCACCATGGGATGGTTGGGGGGGGGTCAGGGGAGGGGGGGGGAATCCCACAACAAAGCCCCGCTCCCCCCCCCACATAGGGGCTGGGGTGATGCGGGGGCCGCAGCAGGGATGTCCCCGTTGTGTCCCTGCGTCACCCCGACCCCACGCTGGGGACATTTGGGGACAAGCCTCCAGCCCGTTCCCCCGCCACCATCAGCCCCTGGGGGGGGGGGGGGGGGGCGGGGGGGGCTCTGGTTTTGCAGTGGGGCCGCCCCGTCCCCATGTCCCCAGGGGCCCTCGTGGGGCTGTGAATCAGATGGAGCAAAAATAACGGTGAAGTCCCTTGGGGGGGGCGGGGGGGGGGGCATAGGGAGCCTGGGGCTGCCTGTGGGAAGTGGAGGGGGGGGGGGGGGGCAGAGAAGTGTCCTGGGGGAGCCCCAGGGCTGGGGGTCCCTGCTGAGGTACGGGGTGGTGCTCCCCAGCAGGGCACAGCCCCAGTGCCCATCCTGTAACTGTCCCTGTGCTGCCATCCCCATCCCATCCCCATCCCAATCCCAATCCCAATCCCAATCCCATCCCCATCCCCATCCCCATCCCCATCCCCATCCCCATCCCCATCCCCATCCCCATCCCCAATCCCATCCCCATCCCCATCCCATCACATCCCATCCCATACCATCCCCATCCCATCCCATCCCAATCCCAATCCCAATCCCATCCCTATCCCATCCCATCCCATCCCATCCCATCCCATCCCAATTCCAATCCCAATCCCAATCCCAATCCCAATCCCAATCCCAATCCCAATCCCAATCCCAATCGCCATCCCCATCCCCATCCCATCCCCATCCCCATCCCGTCCCCATCCCACCCCCATCCCTCTCCCCAATCCCATCCCATCCCAATCCCAATCCCAATCCCAGTCCCAATTCCAAATCCAGTCCCAATCCCAATCCCATCCCATCCCCATCCCATCCCCATCCCCATCCCATCCCCATCTCATTCTAATCCCAAATCCAATCCCAATCCCAAATGCAATCCCAATCCCAATCCCATCCCCATCCCAATCCCAGTCCCAATCCCAGTCCCAATCCCAATCCCAACCCCAATCCCAAACCCAAATCCAATCCCAATCCCAATCCCTTCCCATCCCAACTCCACCCAGGAGCCCTGCCCATACTTAGTGTCCCCGTGTCCCCATGTCCCCGTGTCCCCCCATGCCCCCACGCAGGTGACACCGTGGGCACCCCATGACCCCACACATCCTGGGCTCCGTGGGGCAGCACCGGGGGTGGGTGTGCCCTCACCACCCCCCCCAGGACCCCCGGGGGGGGCACACGCGTGGGTGGGCGTGGGGTGGGCGTGGGGTGGGGCGGGTGTCCCTGTCCTTGGTTAGGGGGGGGTCCCCAGCGTGTCCCCCTCTTGTTACAGGACAAAGGGTTTGGGAACGGGGCCCCCCCCGCCGGGACGCTCGTGGCGGGGTGTGGGGGGGGTGTCCCGCGTGGGCGTGGCCGGGGGGCGTGGCCGTGGGGGGGGCGCGCCCCGTGCCGGTGCGGGTGCCCTGGCCGTGCGCACGTAGGCGCGGGGCGCGTGTCCGTGCGTCCGTGCGTGTGTCCGTGTGTCCGTGGCCGTCTGTCCCGGCCCGCGGGGCTCCCCGGGCTCGTGGGGCTCCAGGGACCCCCCCCCCAAGTCGTGTCTGTCCCCGGGACCCCCCCATATATGGCCCCAGGACCCCCCCATGCTGCGTGTCCCCAGGGACCCCCCTCCCCCCAGGTCGTGTCTGTCCCCGGGACCCCCCCATGTATGGCCCCGGGGCACCCCCCCACACACTGTGTGCCCCTGGGACCCCCCCCCGATGTGCAGGGCCCCGGGACCTCCCCCCACTGTGTATCCCCAGGGACCCCCCCTCCCCAAATCGTGCCTGTCCCCAGGCCCCCCTCACTCCGTGACTCCCCAGCACCCCCCCGTGTGCTCCCCAGACCCCCCCACCCCACACCGTGTGCTCCCCAGGCCCCCCCCTCACTGTATGTGCCGGGACCCCCCCATGCTCCCTGGGACCCCCCCACGCTCCCTGGGATCCCCCCACCCCCTGTACTCGGTGCATCCCCCCCCCCCCCAAGCCCTATACGCCTGACTCCCCCCCTTTCCCCCCCCCCAAGCCCTATGCCCCTGAACCCCCCCCCCCCCGTTTTCTCTGTGCAGAGCACTGGGGGGGGGGGTCCCGCTGGATGGACAGCCGGACAGACGGACAGATGGACAGCCGGACACAGGCGGGGGGGGGCCGGGCGGGGAGCCACGGGCGGGGGCGGGCGGGCTGCTATATAACAGGGCCGGGGCCATGGGACCGGACCGGACCCGACGGGGCGGCCCAGGTAAGCGGGACCCCCCCCCGGGACCCCCCCCCACTAGGGTCACCCCCCCCCCCCCCTTTGGGACACCCCCCCTTTGGGATAACCCCTCCTTGGGACACCCCTTCCTTGGGATGCTCCCTCTGTAGGACACCGCCCCCCTTTGGGACACCCCCTCTTAGGGACCCCCCCTTCCCTAGGGACACCCCCACTAGGGACACCCCCCCCCCTTTGGGACCCCCCCCTCCCTTTGGGACACCCCTTCCCTGGGATGCCCCCTCTATAGGTCCCCCCCCCTTTAGGACCCCCTCATCCCTGGGGACACCCCCACTTTGGGATACCCCCCATCTCGGATGCCCCCCCTTTGGGACACCCCCCCCTTTTGGGATACCCTCCCCTTTTAGGACACCCCCCCCAAGGGACCCCCCTCCCTTTATGACCCCTTCCCTTGGGTCACCCCCCCTTAACTCCCCCCCCCCCCGGGACCCCTTCCCTAGAACTCCCCACTGCAGCCCCCCCACCCCTCCAGGACCCCCCCCCACCACACCCCGGGTCCAGATTTGGGGTCCCCCCCCCTCGGTGGCCTCAGGGGACACACGTGTCCCCTGCCCCCCTCCCCACCTCCCCATCACCCTGCTCTCCCCCCACAGGCTCAGCGAGCGGGTGCCAGCATCCAGTGAGTATATTTTTTTTTTTGGAGGGGGGGGGGGACACACAAGTGTCACCCTGTTGTCACCTCGTGTCCCCCCCACCCCCGGGGGGGGGCCCGGTGCCAGCCCCGCGGTCACGGCCACCGGTGGCCCTTGCGAAAGGGCAGCTCCGGGAAGGCCGCACGTGCCCACGGCTTGGCGAGGCCCCCGCTGTCACCGTGCCCCCCCCCCCCCAGACCTGGCAGGGACAACGGTGACCCGGGGGGGGCGGGGGGGGGGGGGGGGCACCCCTGGCACCGTGTCCCACTTGGCTCCGTGCCCCCGGCCACGTCACCTGCGGGGAGCGGGGCGCGAGGCTTGGGGACACCCCGGTGACGCCGCTCCCCGTGTCCCCTGCGGCGTGCTCGGGGTATTTCGGAGGGGTGGGGGCACCGGGTGCTGACCCCCCCTGCCCCCCCCCAGCCCTTGGCAGCATGTGGTGTCACGGCGCGTGGCTCTGGGGGTTCCTGTGGCTGTGGCTGCCCCCGGCCGGCGGCCGCCCCGTGCACCCCGAAAAGGTTTGGGCGGACACCCGCAGCCTCGCCCGCACCCTCAGCGCCCGCATCCAGCTCCTGCAGGCAAGGCAGCGACACGGGGGGGCAGGGGGGAGCACGGGGGGGTGGGAGTGGGGGGGGGGGGGCGGTGGGCTGCGAGGGTCCCCTGGGGGGGGGGGGGAGGTTCATGGCAATGAGGGGTGGGATGGAGATAGGGGGATGGGTGTGGGGTCCTGTGCCCTGTGGTGGTCTTTGGGGGGGGGGTAATGGGGGGCTGGGGTGGGTGGCCCCGCGTCCCTGAGGGTCCCCAGGGTGGGATGAGCATCGTGGTGGGGGGTCCTGTGCCCCGGGGTGGTCCTGGGGGGGTCAATGGGGGGCTGGGGTGGGTGGCCCCGCGTCCCGGAGGGTCCCCGGGGTGGGACCCCCGTGGTGGGTCGGGCTGTGGGTCCCTGCGCCCCAGGGTGGTCCCCTGGGAGGGTGCCCACGGGTGGCCCCGTGTCCCGGAGGGTCCCCGGGGTGGGATGCGCACCGGGCTGTGGGGTCCTGTGCCCCGGGGTGCTCCCCTGGGAGGGTGCCCAAGGAGATGGGGTGGCCCAGAGGGTCCCCGGGGTGGGACCCCCGTGGTGGGTCGGGCTGTGGGTCCCTGCGCCCAAGGGTGGTCCCCTGGGAGGGTGCCCACGGGGGGGGGGGGTGGGCTGGGTGGCCCCGTGTCCCGGAGGGTCCCCGGGGTGGGACCCCCGTGGTGGCGCAGGGTCCCGCTCCTCACCCTGGTCCCCAAAAAGGGATGTCCGTGGCACCTCGGGGTGGGGGGGGTGTCCCCTTGTCCCGGGGGGGTGTCCCCTTGTCCCGGGGGGGTGCCCGGGGGGGTCACCCGTGACAGTGACACCCGTGGCACCTCAGGGCGGGGGGGGGGGTGTCCCCACATCCCCAAGGGGTCCCCCCAGCCAAACGGGACCCCAAAGAGGAACCAGAGGGATGGATACGGGGGTGACCCCACCACCCCCCCGGTGACCCCCCCATCTCCCCGCAGCTCTTCCCGCTGGGCCCGCGGGTGCTGGGGCTGGAGGCGATGCCCGGGGCGCGCCCCCCCGAGGGGCTGGGGGCGATGGAGCAGAGGCTGCAGCTCTTCCAGCGCCTCCTGGGCGCCCTCCCCGCCGCCGCCGCGCCCCCTCCTCAGGTGCTGAGCGACCTGGAGAACCTCCGCAGCCTCCTGACCGCCCTGGCCGCCCAGTTGGGCTGCGGCCCCCCCCGGCAACCCGAGGCGCCCCCCCCGGGGCTGGCCGAGCTGCTGGCCCAGGCTCCGCACACGGCCGCCGGCCTGGCCCTGGCCCGGCTCCGCGCCTGCCTCGACGGCATCGCCGCGCGCCTCGACGCGGCCCCCGCCTGCTAAAATTGGGGGGGGGGGGGGCGCCGGGGGGCGGGGGGGGGGACGTTGGGGACAGCCGGGGGCATCCGGGGACATCGAGGGACAGCCAGGGACAGCGGGGGTGCCGCGGGGAGCGGCAGCAACCGGGGACACCGGGGACACCGGGAGTGCCACGGACACCAGTGGTAAGCGGGGATGCCGGGGACAGTGGGGACATCGGGGACACCAGGGGACACCAGGGGACACCAGGGGACACCAGCAACAACCAGGGGACACCAGGGGACACCAGGAACACCAGGGATGCCTCAGGGACACCAGGGGACACCAGGGATGCCCTGGGGACACCAGCAACAACCAGGGATGCCGGGGACACCGGGGATGCCCTGGGGACACCAGGGGACACCAGAAATGCCTCAGGGACACCAGCAACAACTAGGGGACACCAGGGACACCAAGGACATCAGGGACACCAGGGGACACCAGGGGACACCAGGGATGCCCTGGGGACACCAGGGGACACCAGGGATGCCCCAGGGACACCAAGGACATCAGGGACACCAGGAATGCCTTGGGGACACCAGGGGACACCGGGGATGCCCCAGGGACACCTCAGGGACACCAGGGGTGCCCTGGGGACACCACCAAGACCCAGGGGACACTGGTGACATCGGGGGCACTGCCAGCCCCACACCGCCAGCACCGCCACCAAAGAAACTCCAGCCTCGTGCCTTCCTCTTTATCTATTATTATTATTATTATTATTAATTATTATTGTTAATATTATTATTATTGTTAATATTATTATTATTGCTATTATTATTATAAATATTAAAATTCTTCTTATTATTATTGTCATTACTGCTCTGCGTGCCATTTCTCGTGCCATCCTTCGTCCCCCTCCCCGGGGCCGAGGGCAGGGCTGGGGGCTCCGCGCACCCCTCGGGGGGGGGTCCCGGGGCTCGGAGGGGCCTTGCCCCCCCCCCCGGAGCAGCCGTGGCCCCGCGGGACCCGGTGGCTGCTGCGGTGACAGAGGGGACAGGGGATGGGGACAGGATGGGGACAGGATGGGGACAGGGCCGGGGACATCCCAGTGCTGGCACGGGGCCGGGGCTGCGGTCGGGTTTGGGAGCCGCCGGCCGCTGTCCCCATGTGGCCCCCCCCCGGCCCCGCGTCACCCCCACCGCGGGGGGACCCGGGGACAGCCTGGGGACAGTCTAGGGACACCCCGGGGGCGGTGACCCCGGCTGGACCCTGTCCCCGTCCCCCCCCCCCCCCCCTCCCATTAATCCCCTGGCACCCCAGCGGGGCCCCGCAGCAGGGAGGGGGCATGGGGGGACTGGGATGGGACTGGGATGGGACTGGGATGGGACTGGGATGGGACTGGGAATGGGGACATGGGGATGGGGACATGGGGATGGGGACACGGAGGGACAGAGCCCAGAGCCAAGTCATTGCCCCCCCCCTCCTTGCACACTCATGTGCAGGTCCCCCCACGTCCCCATGTGTCCCCATGTCCCCACACATCCCCCCTTGTCCCCATGTGTCCCCCCCATCCCCCCTTGTCCCCACATCCCCCCCCACATCCCCACTTGTCTCCCCCATGTCCCCATGGAACCCCTCGTCCCCACGTGTCCCCTTGTCCCCACATGTCCCCCCACATCCTCAGGTGTCCCCACGCGTCCCCATGTCCCCCTGTGTCCCCCCACATCCCCATGTGTCCCGATGCCCCCCCGTGTCCCCCCCATGTCCCCCCCTTGTCCCCACGTCCCCCCCATGTCCCCACGTCCCCCCATGTCCCCCCACATCCCCAATCGTCCCCCCCATGTCCCCATTGTCCCCCCACATCCCCCCACATCCCCACTTGTCCCCCCACATCCCCATGTGTCCCGATGTCCCCCCATGTCCCCCCATGTCCCCTCCATGTCCCCCCCTTGTCCCCACGTGTCCCCCCATGTCCCCCCATGTCCCCATATCCCCCCACATCCCCACTTGTCCCCCCATGTCCCCACTTGTCCCCCCCCGTCCCCCTCTGTCCCCCCCCCAGTGCCCGTTTCCCGTCACCTCCGCCCGCAGGCGGAAAAAATCTCAGCCGCGGGTCCCCCCCCCGGGAAGAGGTCACCGCAGCCCCGCCGTGGGGGGGGGGGGGGCACCGGGCGCACGTCGCTCACGGTGCCGCTGGCCACGGGCCCCGGCTGCTGACTCACAGGGGCCCCCCCGGACCCCCCCCCCCGGCGGTGGAGGCCGTGTGCTGAGCAGCACGGGCACCCGGGGTTTTTTTTTTTGGGGGGGGGGGCACCCAGAGCACCTCAGCACCCGTAATTTTGGGGGGCCCCATCCCCATCCTCAGCCCCAGGGCTCAGCACTGAGGGCCCCCCCCCCACCTGTGGTGCCCCCCCCCCAGCACCCTCCTGTCCCCAGCCCCCGTCTCAAGGCCCTGGGACCCCCCCCCAAATCCTGGGACCCCCCCCCCACGCCAAATGAGGGGAGGACTCTCGCTGCAAAAAGCCCTTTATTAAAATAAATCCCTCTCTTTTTACAACAGCCCCCCCCCAGCCCAGACAGGGGGCGTTGGGGGGGGGCGCTGCCCCCCCCCCCCGCACACGGGGACCCCAAAAGGGGGACCCCAAAGTGTGCATGGGGGGGGGGGTGCAGCCCCCGGTTCCCCCATGGGGGGCAGCCCGCTGTGGTTCGGGGGTTGGACCCCCCCCCCTATCCTGGGGGGGGGGGGGGCTCAGTCCTCAAACCATTTGCTCCTCTTGGTGGGGGGGGCCCGGCCGGGGGCCCCCAAAATCTTCCTCTTGTACTGCTCCACCAGCAGGGCGAAGCGAGCCTCGGCCCCCCCCGCCCTCCCGGCGCCGCTGGGGGGGCTGCAAGGGAAAGGGGTGAGCTGGGGGGGGGGGCACAGGGACACCAAAAATAGGGGGGGGGGGCACAGGGACACCAAAAGGGGGGGATGGGGACACCAAAATTGGGGGGGGGGTAGGGAGTAGACAGGGTGCGTCACCGCACCACTGAGAGCTGCAGGAGCCAAGGGGGGGGCCACAAATGGACCCCCCCACTTTGCATCCCACAAATCGAGGGTCTGAGCCCCAAAACTTGGGGGTCCGAGCCCCAAAAATGGGGGCTCTTCAAAAAGGGGGGGGCACGGGGAGCGGCCTGGGTGCGTCACCGCAAAGCTGAGAGCTGCAGGAGCCAAGGGGGGGGGGCAACATAAGGACCCCCCCCTTGTGCCCCACAAATTGGGGGTTTGAGCCCCAAAACTTGGGGGTCCAAGCCCCAAAAATTGGGGGTCTGCACCGCACAAATTGGGGGTCACCAAAAGGGGGGGGGGGTCACCAAAAGGGGGGGGCACAGGGAGGGGCCTGGGTGCGTCACTGCACCGCTGAGAGCTGCAGGAGCCAAGGGGGGGGCAGCATAGGGACCCCCCCTTTGTGCCCCACAAATTGGGGGGGTCCAAACCCCAAAACTTGGGGGTCTGAGCCCCCCAAATTGGGGCTCCGAGCCCCCACAACGCCCTTACCTTGGCGGGGGGGGCCGCCTTGCGCTTCTCCTTCCTCCCCGCAGCTTTGGCCTTGGGCTTGGGCGGGGGGGGGGCCCGGCTTCACCTTGCCCTTATCGCGCTTCCTGGGGGTGGGGGGAGCAGGGTGAGCACCCCCACACCCCCGGGGGAGGCCGAGGGGGGTGCCCCGGTGTTGGGGGGGGGGGGGGGTTTTGGGGGGGGGTCCCTACCTGATTTTGGGCCCGCGGTGCGAGGGCAGGGGCAGCACCTTCCTGCGCCGGGTGCCGTCCGGCAGCTCCACGCGCGCCACCTGAGCCTCTGTGCGGAAACCCGACCACGGCGTGGGGGGGGCCGGGGGGTTACGGGGGGGGTCCTGACCCGGGGGGGGCGGGGGGGGGCCGCTGCTTCCTGCCCCCATGCTTCTGGGGGGGTCCCGGGGGCTCCGAGGGCGCCGTCTCCTTCTGCTCCTTCTCCTTCTCCTCTTTTTTCTCCTTCTCCTCCTTCTCCTTCAGCTTCAGCTTGAGCTGCCCGGGGTGGGGGGGGGACAGAAAAGGGTGAGACCCCCCCGGGGGGGGCAGTGACAGCATTTGGGGGGGGGGCACACAGGGGGCTGAGCCCCTACCAGGCTGCGCTGGGCGCGCTGCTCCTTCAGCTTCAGCTTGCGGCGATCCTCCAGGGAGAACTCCACGATGGGCCTCTGGGGGAACAGGGGTGTTTTTTTTTTGGGGGGGGGCTCTTGGACCCCCAGGGGTACCCCGGAACTGTCCCATGGGGTGTGGGGGGGTGATGGGGACAGCCTGGGGGTCCTGTGGGGTGAGGAGGTGAGAAAGGGGGGATGTGTTGGGGGGGGGGGGGAAGGGGCTGCAGGATAAGGGGGTGGGAAATGGGGGAGTCTAGGGGGGGGGGGGGGACAAATGGGGGTCCTGCGGGATGGGGGGGGCAGATAGGGGATGTCCCATGGGGTGGGGGACACCTGGGGGTCCTGCAGGGCAAGGGGGGGGACATCTGGGGGAAAATCCCATGGGGTGGGGGGACAAATGAGGGACCTGCAGGATGGGGGGGGGGACAGATGGGGGGACATCCCATGGGTGGGGGCAACGTGAGGATCTGTAGGACAAGGGGGGGGACAGATGGGGGACATCCCATGGGGTGGGGGGACAAATGGGGGTCCTGCAGGACAAGGCGGGGGGGGACAGAGAGGGGACAACGCCGGTGCCACACGAGGTGGCTGCAGCCCACGGGGGACCCCCGAAAGGACGCCACCCAAAGGCTGGGGGGGGGTCAGGATGACCCCTGGGGACCCGGTGGCACCCCAGCCCCTCCCGGGGGGAGGGTGGTGGCCATGTCCCCGTGTCCCCGTGTCCCCGTGTCCCCGCTGTCACCTTCTGTGGCCCGAAGAGCCGGGGGTTGTTGTTGGTGCCCCGCAGCGCCGCCAGCGCCTGCTCGTGCTCCGCGAACTCCACGAAGGCGTAGCCCAGGGACTGCCCCTGGCCCCCCCGGTCCCGCATCACCCGGCACTGCGAGGGGGGGGGGGGGGCACACAGAGCGTCAGGGACCCCCCCCCGGCACCGTGAGACCACCCCCCCCGCCTTGGGGAGGATGGGGGGGGACCCTGTCCCCGTCCCCCCCCCACCCTTCCCATTAATCCCCTGGCACCCCAGCGGGGCCCTGCAGCAGGGAGGGGGCACGGGGGGACTGGGATGGGACTGGGGTGGGACTGGGATGGGACTGGGAATGGGGACATGGGGATGGGGACATGGGGATGGGGACATGGGGGATGGGGACAGGGATGGGGACACGGAGGGACAGAGCCCAGAGCCAAGTCATTGCCCCCCCTCCTTGCACACTCACGTGCAGGTCCCCCCATGTCCCCATGTCCCCATACATCCCCCCTTTGTCCCCATGTGTCCCCCCCGTCCCCCCTTGTCCCCACATCCCCACTTGTCCCCCCATGTCCCCATGGATCCCCTCGTCCCCACATGTCCCCTTGTCCCCACATGTCCCCCCACATCCCCAGGTGTCCCCACGTCCCCCCGTGTCCCCCCACATCCCCACGTGTCCCCCCCATGTCCCCATGTGTCCCGATGTCCCCCGTGTCCCCCCCTTGTCCCCACGTGTCCCCCCATATCCCCACGTGTCCCCCCATATCCCCACGTCCCCCCTTGTCCCCCCACATCCCTAATCGTCCCCCCCATGTCCCCATGTGTCCTCTTGTCCCCACGTGTCCCCCCACATCCCCACTTGTCCCCCATGTGTCCCAATGTCCCCCCGGTGTCCCCCCTATGTCCCCCCCTTGTCCCCCACATCCCCTCTTGGGGGGGGCCACAGACCGACCTCCTTGATGCGCACGCCCTGGCCGCCGGCCACGCGCAGCAGCAGGCGCCGCAGCCGGGCGCTGTCGACGGCCTTGGGCAGGTTGTGCAGGCACAGGCGGGTGCGGGACACGAAGATGTTGGGGTCCCGCAGCTTCTGGTGCTTCAGCTCCTCGAACTGCGGCGGGGAGGGGGCGAAAAATTAAGCGGGGGGGGTCCCCAAAATAAGGGGTTGCCCCCCCCCCCCCCAAAACGTCCCCGCGGCTGCCGGCACTCACCCCGCGCGCGCTTCGCCATGTCGGCCTCGCTGACGCCCTCGGCCGCCTTGGTGCCGGCACGGATCACTGCAAGGAGAGGGGGGTGAGGGTTTGGGGGGGGGGGCTCAAGGGGTGCGGACCCCCCCGGGGGGGCTCTGGGGGGGGCGCTACTCACATCCCTCGCGGGCCAGGTAGAGGTTTCGGGTGCCCGAGGGCTTCCCGGCGCTGGGGGCACGCAGGCGCTGCGCCTCCTCGCGGCTCACCGCCAGGTCCACGCGCAGCTGCCGCCCGTCCAGACGCAGCCCCCCCGCCTGCAGGGCACGGGGTGAGGCGGGGGGGGGGCTTTAGGATGACCCCCCCCGCTTCAGAATTGCCCCCCCCCCCCCCCCCCCGGGCTTGCTCCCCGTGCGCTCACCTCGCCGTCCCCCTGCGCTGCCTGCAGGCACCGCTGCGCCGCCTCCTGCGTGCGGAACTGGGCGAAGGCGCAGCCTGGGGACACAGGGAGGAGGGGGGGGGAGGTGGGGACAAGGGCCCCCCCCGCCCCAGAGGGACCAGGCGGGGTTGTGGGGGGGGTCCCCAGCCCCCCGTTTGCCCCCCCCTCGCCCCCCCCCGTTACCTTTGGAGTGCTCGGTGTCGGGGTGCAGCACCAGGCGCACGTAGCGCAGCTCCCCGAACTGCTGCAGCAGCTCCCCCAGCGCCGCCTCCTCCGTCTCGAAGGACAAATTCCTGGGGGGGGGGGGACACCACACACACGGGGGGGGGGTTACACCTCCAGCACCTCCCCCCCTGGGTGTGTGCCCCCCCCCCCCGTGGGGTTTGGGGCCCCCCCCTCACCTGATGAACACCGTCCTGCCCTCGCTCACGTCCGAGGGGCGCTCCGGGCCCCGCCGCTGCTTCGGGGGGCTGCTGGCCTCTGGGGGGGGGGGGGTGGGAAGACCCCTGGTGGGTGGGGGGGGGCGGGACAGGGCCCCCCCCAGCCCTGCAGCACCCCAAAAGGGCCCCACAGAGCCCCCCACCCCCTCACCTTCATCATCATCATCATCATCATCACCATCATCATCATCGTCGCCGTCCTCTGCGCCCAAGCCTTCCTCTTGGTCACCGCCCTCGCTGGGCGCCTCCTCCTCCTCTTCCTCCTCCTCTTCTTCCTCCTCCTCCTCCTCTTCCTCATCTTCCTCCTCCTCCTCCTCGCCGCTCCCCGTGCCCGCCGCCCCCCCCCCGCGCCCTAAATCCACACGTTCAGGACCTCGCGGGGGGGGGGTCCCACCCCCCCATCCTCACCCCCCCCCCCCGTCCCCGTCCCTCGCTCACCGTCCCGGGTCCCCCCCGGCC
>OZ022426.1:206355783-206380186 GCA_963989345.1 Clangula hyemalis | reverse complement strand
GGACCCCGAAATGCAGGGACCCGAAACTGGGACCCCAAAACACTGGGACCCCCTTGTGTCAGTGTCCTAAAACTCCAGGACCCCAAAACTACGGGAGCCTTGGTGCCAGTGCCCTGAGACCCCAAAACGCTGAGACCCCAGCACCCCAAAAATCTGATACCCAGGGCCCCAAAACTGCAGCAACCCCGGGCCCAGTGCCCCAAAACACGAGGACCCCAAAACTACAGGACCCCCAGTGCCAGCGCCCCGAAACGCTGAGACCCCAAGACCCCGAAACACCGGGACCCCGAAACTCCGACACCCAGGACCCCAAAACTGCAGGATCCCCGGTCCTGGCACCCCATAAAGCTGGGACCTCAAAAGGCCAGGACCCCAAAACTCTGGCACCCAGCCCCCCGAAATGCCGGGACTCTGGGATCCCAAAACACCAGAACCCCAAAACTAGGGGACCCCAGCACCCCAAAACTCCAGTACCTGGGGCCTCAGGCTCCAGGACCCCAAAATTACCAGACCCCCCCAGTCCTGGTACCCCAAAACGCTGGGAGCTGGCACCCTGAAACACCGGGACCCTGACACCCCAAAACGCTGGGACCCCAAAACACTGGGACCTTGAGAGCCTTGTACCCCAAAACATCAGCACCTCCCACCCCAAAATCTGGTATCCTGCCCCCAAAATCTCCCGTGCCCCAAAACTTGGGGTCCCTGTACCCCCCCCCCCCCCCCACAGAGGCACCCGGCACCCCCAAAGCCCGTCCCGCCGTGACCCCACACCCCAGCACCCCCAAAACCCAACCCCCCCCCCAAAACCTCCACACCCAAACACCCCCCTCCCGGGCCCCCCAACACCCCCCCCAGCCCCCCATAACCCCCCCAAATTCCCCCATGACCCCCCCAATGCCCCCATGACCCCCCCAATTCCCCAAATCCCCCCATGACCTCACCAGCCTCTCCTGAACCCCCAAAATCCCCCCGTGACCCCCCCAATTCCCCCAAATCCCCCCATGACCCCCCCCAGCCTCTCCTGAACCCCAAAATCCCCCCATGTCCCCCCAATCCCCCAAATCCCCCCATGGTCCCCCAATGCCCCCCAATCCCCCAACCTCCCCATGACCCACTATGACCCCCCCAACCCCCAAATCCCCCACGACTCCCCATGACCCCCCCAACCCCCAAATCCCCCCATGACCCCACCCAATGCCCCCCAAACCCCCAAATTCCCCCATGACCCCCCCCAATTCCCCAAATCCCCTCCATGACCCCCCCCAGACTCCCAAATCCCCTCCATGACCCCCCCTGAACCCCCAACCCCCCCCACGACCCCCTATGACCCCCCCAGCCCCCAAATCCCCCCCCACGACCCCCTATGACCCCCCCCAATCCCCCCATGTCCCCCCAATGCTCCCCAATGCCCCCAACCCCCCCCATAACCCCCCATGACCCCCCCCAAACCCCCAAATTCCCCTATGACCCCCCCAAACCCCCAAATCCCCCCCACACCCCCCCCCGAACCCCCAACCCCCCCCCACGACCCCCTATGACCCCCCCCAGCCCCCAAATCCCCCCCACGACCCCCCACGACCCCCCCCCAAACCCCCAACCCCCCCCATGCCCCCCCCCAGCCCCCCATAACCCCATTAAGGGGGCCCCATTCCCGTGCCCCCCCCTTGACCCCCGTGACGCCGCGCGGTGACGTGGCCCCGGGGGGGGGGGGGGGGCTCGGGGTGTCCCAGGGGCTGGGGACAGGGCCGTGCCCCCCCCCCCCCCCCCCCAGTGTCACCGCGTCACCGCCTGGCCACCGGCCCTGGAAGCTTCCAGCGGGTGGGGGGGGGCGCGGGGGGGCACCCCTGGGGGGGGGGGGGGCTGCTAAAAATACCCCCAGAGTCAGCGCCACGCAGCCAGCCCAAAATACCCCGGCGCACGGCGGGGACGGGGACAGCGGTGGCACCCACGGGGACATGGGTGGCACCCATGGGGACACTGGTGGCACCCATAGGGACACTTGTGGGACCCTTGGGGATGGGCATGGGGACACCAGTGGCACCCATAGGGACACTGGTGGCACCCATGGGGACACTGGTGGGACCCACAGGGACACTGGTGGCACCCATGGGGACGTGGGTGGGACCCAATAGGGACACTGGTGGCACCCTTGGGGATGGGGATGGGGACACCAGTGGCACCCATGGGAACAGGGGCTGGGGTGGCGCCCACGGGGGTGGGGACACTGCTGGGACCCATAGGGACAGGGACACTGGTGGCACCCACAGGGATGGGGTTGGGGACACCAGTGGCACCCACAGGGACATGAGTGGCACCCACGGGGATGGGGACACTGGTGGGACCGCTGGGGCTGGGGACACGGGTGGCACCCACTGGGACACTGGTAGCACCCATGAGGACAAGGAGACCGGTGGTACCCATGGGGACAGGGACACTGGTGGCACCCATAGGGACACAGGTGGCACCCATGGGACACTGGTGGCACCCACGGGGACAGGGGCTGGGGTGGCACCCACGGGGGGGAGACACTGCTGGGACCCATAGGGACACTGGTGGCACCCATGGGGACACTGGTGGGACCCATGGGGACATGGGTGGCACCCACAGGGACACTGGTGGCACCCACGGGGACAAAAAGACTGGTGGCACCCATGGGGACAGGGACACTGGTGGCACCGTTGGGGATGGGGATGGGGACACCAGTGGCACCCACAGGGACATAGGTGGCAGCCATAGGGCACTGGTGGCACCCTTGGGGACAAGAAGACTGGTGGCACCCATGGGGATGGGGACACCGGTGGCACCCATGGGGACAGGGGCTGGAGTGGCACCCACAGGGGTGGGGACACTGCTGGGACACATAGGGACACTGGTGGCACCCATAGGGACACAAGCAGCACCCATGGGGACAGGGACACTGGTGGGACCCATAGGGACATGGGTGGCACCCATGGGGACACTGGTGGCACCCACGGGGATGGGCATGGGGACACCAGTGGCACCCACAGGGACATGGTGGCACCCATGGGGACACTGGTGGCACCCCTGGGGACAGGGAAGGGGACAGTAGTGGCACCCATGGGGACATGGGTGGCACCCACTGGGACAGGGACACCAGTGGCTCCTGTGGGGATGGGGACTGGGGTGGCATTTGTGGGGATGGGGACACTGGTGACACCCATGGGGACACCAGTGGCACCCACAGGAACATGGGTGGCACCCACTGGGACAGGGACACTGGTGGGTACCAAGGGGTTGGGGACAACTGTGGCACCCAGAGGGACATGGTGACACCCATGGGGACAGAGAGACCAGTGGCACCCATGGGGACAGGGACCAGGGTGGCATCTGTGGGGGTGGGGACACTGGTGGCACCCATAGGGACACAAGCAGCACCCATGGGGACAGGGACACTGGTGGGACCCATAGGGACATGGGTGGCACCCATGGGGACACTGGTGGGACCCTTGGGGATGGGCATGGGGACACCAGTGGCACCCACAGGGACATGGTGGCACCCATGGGGGACACTGGTGGCACCCACGGGGACAGGGACTGGGGTGGCATCTGTGGGGGTGGGAACACTGGTGGGACCCATAGGGACATGGTGGCACCCATGGGGACACGGGTGACACCCATGGGGACACCAGTGGCACCCACAGGAACATGGGTGGCACCCACTGGGGTGGGGACACTGGTGGGTACCAAGGGGCTGGGGACACCGGTGGCTCCCAGAGGGACATGGTGACACCCATGGGGACAGGGAGACCAGTGGCACCCATGGGGACAGGGACTGGGGTGGCATCTGTGGGGGTGGGGACACTGGTGGCACCCAGAGGGACATGGATGGCACCCACGGGGGACACCCACTGGGATGGGGACACCGGTGGCACCCAAAGGGACATGGTGACACCCATGGGGACAAGGAGACAGGAGGCACCCATGGGGTTGGGGACACCGGTGGCACCCCCAGGGACACCGGTGGCACCCATGGGGACATGGGTGGCACCCTTGGGGACAGGGAAGGGGACACCAGTGGCCCCCCCAGGGACCTGGTGGCACCCACGGGGACACCGGTGGCACCCTTGGGGACAGGGACACCGGTGTCCCCCCCCAGGGACCTGGTGGCCCCCCCGGGTGTCCGCGGCGCGTCCCCAAAGCTGTGACACTGACACCCACGGCACGCAGCAGAGCTGTATTGCCCCCCCCCCGGCAGAGACAGGGGGTGACGGGGGGGGGGGTAGGTGACACGGGGGGGGGGGGTGGTGACACGGGGGGGGTGACACGGGGGGGGGACACGGGGCTCAGCGTGGCCTCAGGCGCGGGTACAGCAGCAGGGCGGCGGCGGCCACCACGAAGAGCAGGAAGGGGCCGAGCCCCCCGAGGGGTGCCTGGGGGGGGTGGGGGGGGGGCAGTGTCACCAGGGGGGTGTCACCAAGGGAGTGTCACCCCCCTGGTGTCACCCCCCCCCTGCCGTGTGTCCCCTTCGTACCTGGGTGTCCTCCTCCGGGCTGTGGGGCCGGGACCCCCCGGGTTCCGTGGGGTGGGGGGGCGCCGGGGGGGTCCCAAAATTTGGGGCCGGGGGGGGCGGCTCCGTGCTGGGGGGGAACCTGCGGGGGGAGGGGGGGGACGGGGATGGGGACATGGGGACATGGATGGGGGGAGGGGATGGGGATGGGGGACACGGGGGGGGGGCTGAGGGGACAGGGGTGGGGGCAGGGGGACGCAGGGGACACGGGGACGAGGGACAGGGGGACAGGGGGACACGGAGAGGGGACACAGGGTCATGGGGACATGGGGACATGGGGACATGGGGAGGGGGACACGGACATGGAGAGGGGACACGGGGTCGTGGGGACATGGGGACATGGGGACATGGGGTCATGGGGACATGGGGTCAGGGGGTCATGGGGACATGGGGACAGGGGGGACATGGGGACATGGGGTCAGGGGACATGGGCAGGGGGCACAGGGGACGCAGGGGACGCGGCCACGGGGGGGTAAGGACAGGGACACGGGGGACACGGGGAGGGGGACACAGGGACATGGGGACATGGGGACAGGGACACGGGGATGGGGACACGGGGACACATTTTGGGGGGATGTGACCAAGGGGACGGGGACATGGGGACCCCACCGGTGGGGACATGGGGAGGGGAGATGGGAAACGGGGGGGACGTGGCCATGGGGGACACGGGGGGGGGGACAGGGGACGGGGACAGGGGACAGGGACAGGGACAGGGGACAGGGGTACCGGTGTCCCCAGCTGTCCCCAAGGCTCTGGTGGCGGTGCTGCAGCGCCCGGTGCGCCTCGGCCACGCGGCCCAGCTCCTCTGCAGGGTGGCACCGCGGTGTCACCTCCCCTGGTGTCACCTCCCCTGGTGTCACCTCCCCTGGTGTCACCTCCCCCCCGGTGTCACCTCCTCGGGGTGTCACCCCCACCCTCAGCCAGGCGTCACCCCGCCCCGGGGTGTCAGCCGCACGCCGCGGTGTCACTGCGCCCCGCGGTGTCACCTCCCCCCCACACACACACGGTGACGTGGCCACCGCCCTGACACAGCGCGGCCACCAAAGTGCCACCACCCTGCTGCTCCATGGCCACCATCCTGCTCGACTTGGCCACCAAAGTGACACTCCATGGCCACCAAAGTGCCACCACCCCCCACTCCATGGCCACCATCCCATTCTGACTTGGCCACCACCCTCCCCTCCATGGCCACCATCCCGCTGTGACTTGGCCACCACCATCCAGTTCATGGCCATCAAAGTGCCACTCCATGGCCACCATCCCCAGTTTTTTGGCCACCAAAGTGCCACCACCCCCAACTCCATGGCCACCATCCCACTGTGACATGGCCACCAAAGTGACAGTCCGTGGCCACCAACATGCCACTCCATGGCCACCACCCTCCCCTCCATGGCCACCAAAGTGCCACCACCCTCCAGTCCATGGCCACCATCCCAAGGTGCCTTGGCCACCAAAGTGCCACTCCATGGCCACCACCTTCCACTCAATGGCCACCATCCCCCTGTGCCTTGGCCACCACCCCCCACTCCATGGCCACCAAAGTGCCACCTCTCCCTACCCCATGACCCCCATCCCATTCTGACTTGGCCACCACCCTCCACTCCATGGCCACCACCCTCCACCCAGTGGCCACCATCCCACTGTGCCTTGGCCACCAAAGTGCCACCACGCCCTACTCCATGGCCACCATCCCACTATGCCTTGGCCACCACCCTCCCCTCCATGGCCACCAAAGTGTCACTCCATGGCCACCACCCTCCACCCAATGGCCATCCCACTGCCACCCCATGGCTACTACCCTCCCCTCCATGGCCACCAAAGTGCCACCACCCCCTACTCCATGGCCACCATCCCATTCTGACTTGGCCACCACCCTCCTCTCCATGGCTACCAAAGTGCCACTCCATGGCCACCACTCCCTACTCCATGGCCACCTCCCACTGTGCCTTGGCCACCAAAGTGTCACTCCATGGCCACCACCTTCCACTCAATGGCCACCATCCCACTGTGCCTTGGCCACCACCCTCCAGTCCATGGCCACCCCCTTGCCACTCCATGGCCACCACCTTCCCCTCCATGGCCACCAAAGTGCCACCATCCTCCCCTCCACAGCCACCATCCCACTGTGCCTTGGCCACCACCCTCCCCTCCATGGCCACCAATGTGCCACTCCATGGCCACCACCCTCCCCTCCATGGCCACCAATGTGCCACTCCATGGCCACTGAAGTGCCACCACCCTGCAGTCCATGGCCACCATCCCACTGTGCCTTGGCCACCAAAGTGCCACTCCATGTCCACCACCCTCCACTCCATGGCTACCAAAGCGCCTCGGTGGCCACCACCTCTCCACGCCACGTCCACCACCCCGTCCCCATCCCCGTCCCCGTCCCCGTCCCCGTACCCCGCAGCCGGGCCACCTCGGAGTTGGCCTCGTGCCACTGCTGCTCCTTGCCGCGGCTGCTGGCACGCAGCGCGGTGGCCTCCATCTCCCAGCGGGCTCCCAGCTCCCGCCGCGTGGCCACCTCCTCCTGCAGCGTGGCCACCTCCCGCTGCCACGTGGCCGCCTCGCCCCGCGCCGTGGCCACCTCGCCCCGCGCCGTGGCCACCTCGTCCCGCAGCCTGCTGGCCTCCCGCTGCCAGGTGGCCACCTCGTCCCGCGCCGTGGCCACCTCGCCCCGCGCCGTGGCCACCTCGTCCCGCAGCCTGGTGGCCTCCCGCTGCCAGGTGGCCACCTCGTCGCGCGCCGTGGCCAGCGCCCGCTCCAGCTGGCCCCGCTCGGCCGCCTGCCCGGCCTGCAGCGCGCCCAGCTCCGCCTGCAGCGTCCCCAGCGCCGCTGGGGGACACAAGGGGGGGGACACACACGGCTGTGGGGTCACCGACCCATGGGGTCAACGTCCCATGGGGTCACCAACCCATGGGGTCAACGTCCCATGGGGTCACCGTCCCGTGGGGTGCCCATGTCTGGGGTCCCGATCCCATGGGGGCCTCTTTTTGTGGGATTTCCGTCCCCATGGGGTGTCCATGTCCGGGGGTCCCCATCCCCATGGGGACCCCATCCCTGGGGGTACTGATCCTATGATCCTAGGAGGACTGATCCTACTGATTCTGTCCCATGGGGTGCCCATCCCTGGGGTCCCGATCCCGTGGGGTCCCCTTTCCATGGGATCTCCATCCCCAAGGGGTGCCCGTCCCCACGGGGTGTCCATCCCATGGGGTGCCCATCTCTGGGGGTCCCCGTCCCTATGGGGACCCCAACCCTGGGGGTACTGATCCTATGGGATCTCCATCCCATGGGGTGCTTGTCCATGGGGGTCCCGATCCCATGGGGTCCCCTTTCCATGGGATCTCCATCCCCATGGGGTGCCCCTCCCTACAGCGTGTCCATCCTATGGGGTCACCATCCCATAGGGTGTCCATGTCTGGGGGTCCCCGTCCCCATAAGGACCCCATCCCTGGGGGTATTGATCCTATGGGATCTCCATCCCATGGGGTGCCCATCCCCATGGGGTCCCCATCTCTATGGGGTACCCATCCCTGGGGGTCCCGACCCCTGGGGTCCCTGTCCCCATGGGGTGCCATTCCTATAGGGGTCCTTGTCCCTTGGGGGTCCCCATTTCTGGGGGTCCCCATCCCATGGGGTGCCCACGTCCATGGGGTCCCCATCTTTATGGGTTCCCAATCCTTGGGGGTCTTTGTCCTTATGGGGTCCCCATCCCATGGGGTCCCAATCCCTGGGGATCCCAATCCCTGGGGTCTCTGTCCCCATGGGGTTCCTGTCCCATAGGGTCCCTCTCCCCATGAGCTCCCCACCCCAATTCCTGGGGGTCCCAATCCCATAGAGTCCCTGTCCCTATGGGGTGCCCCCCTGGGGTCCCGATCCCATAGAGTCCCCATCCCATAGTGTCCCTGTCCCCATGGGTTCCCCACCCCAATCCCATTGGGGTCCCCGTCCCCCTGGGGTGCCCCCCTCAGGGTCCTGATCCCATGGGGTCCCCATCCCCATGTGGTCCCCACCCCAATCCCATAGGGTCCCTGTCCCCATGTGGTCCCCACCCCGATCCCATTAGGGTCCCTGTCCCCCTGGGGTGCCCCCCCGGGGTCCTGATCCCATAGAGTCCCCATCCCATAGTGTCCCCGTCCCCATAGGGTCTCCACCCCCATCCCATTGGGGTCCTGGTCCCCCTGGGGTGCCCCCCCTGGGGTCCCAATCCCATAGAGTCCCAATCCCATAGGGTCCCCGTCCCCATGGGGTGCCCACCCCAATCCCATTACGGTCCCCATCCCCATGGGGTGCCCCCCCCGGGGTCCCGATTCCATAGGGTCCCCATCCCCATGGGGTGCCCATCCCTGGGGGTCCCAATCCTCGGGGATCCCAATCCCTAGGGTCTCTGTCCCCATGGGGTCTCAATCCTATAGGGTCCCTGTCCCCATGGGGCCCCCACCCCAATCCCATAGGGTCCCTGTCCCTCTGGGGTGCCCCCCTGGGGTCCCAATCCCATAGGGTCCCCATCCCATAGTGTCCCCATCCCTTTGGGGTCCCCACCCCAACCCATAGGGTCCCTGTCCCCCTAGGGTCCCCACCCCAATCCCATAGAGTCCCTGTCCCCCTGGGGTGCCCCCCTGGGGTCCCAATCCCATAGGGTCCCAATCCCATAGGGTCCCCATCCCCATGGGGTCCCCACCCCAATCCCTGGGGTCCCTGTCCCCTTGGGGTCCGCACCCCAATCCCATTAGGGTCCCGGTCCCCCTGGGGTGCCCCCCCTGGGGTCCCAATCCCATAGAGTCCCCATCCCATTGGGGTCCCCATCCCCATGGGGTGCCCCCCCCGGGGTCCCGATCCCATAGGGTCCCCAACCCATGGGGTCCCCATCCCATGGGGTCCCAATCCCATAGAGTCCCCATCCCATAGGGTCCCTGTCCCCATAGGGCCCCCACCCCAATCCCTGGGGTCCCCAATCCCACGGGGCCCCCACCCCGATCCCATTGGGGTCCCTGTCCCCCTGGGGTTCCCCCCTCAGGGTCCTGATCCCATGGGGTCCCCATCCCATAGGGTCCCCATCCCCATGGGGTCTCCACCCCCATCCCATTGGGATCCCCGTCCCCCTGGGGTGCCCCCCTCAGGGTCCTGATCCCATGGGATCCCCATCCCGTGGGGTCCCTGTCCCTTTGGGGTCCCAATCCCATAGGGTCCCCATCCCCATGTGGTCCCCACCCCAATCCCATAGGGTCCCCATCCCCATGTGGTCCCCACCCCAATCCCTGGGGTCCCCATCCCCATGGGGCCCCCACCCCAATCCCTGGGGTCCCCAATCCCATGGGGCCCCCACCCCGATCCCATTGGGGTCCCGGTCCCCGTGGGGTGCCCCCCACCCCACTCACTGCCCACGGAGGGGCACCCGCTCAGCTCCATGGCCCCGGGGGGGGGGGGGGGGCGCCACCCGGCAGCGCCGTCACCGTGCCCCCGGTCACCCCAGTAACCGCCGCCACCCGCCCCCAGTGCCCCCAGTGCTCGGGGCCACCAGTCACACCAGTGCTCCCAGTCACACCAGTGCCCCCAGTGCCACCCCGCCACCCCGCTGCCATCAATACCCAGTGCTCCCAGTGCCCCCCCGCCCAGTGCCACCAGTGCCACCAGTGCCCAGTGATGTTTGTGACCTCAGTGCTGTCAATGTCCAGTGCTCCCAGTGCTCCCAGTGCCCCCACCAGTGCCCCCACCTCCCAGTGCCCCAGTGCCCCCATTTAGTGCCTCCACCTCCCACCAGTGCTCCCAGTGCCATCGGCTCCCAGTGCTCCCAGTGCCCCCACCAGTTCCATAAGCTCCCAGTGCTCCCAGTAGTGTTCCCAGCAGTGCCCCCACCTCCCAGTGCTCCCAGTGCCCCCACCTCCCAGTGCCCCCACTTAGTGCCTCCACCTCCCAGTCCTCCCAGTGCTCCCAGTGCTCCCAGTGCCATCGGCTCCCAGTTCTCCCAGTGCCCCCACCAGTTCCATAAGCTCCCAGTGCTCCCAGTAGTGCCCCCACCAGTGCCCCCACCTCCCAGTGTTCCCAGTGCCCCCACCTCCCAGTGTCCCCATTTAGTGCCTCCACCTCCCAGTGCTCCCAGTGCTCCCAGGGCCATCGGCTCCCAGTGCTCCCAGTGCCCCCACCAGTTCCATCCGCTCCCAGTGCCCCCAGTAGTGCCCCCATTACCGCCCCCACCTCCCAGTGCTCCCAGTGCCCCCACCTCCCAGTGCTCCCAGTGCCCCCACCTCCCTGTGCCCCAGTGCCCCCATTACCGCCCCCACCTCCCAGTGCTCCCAGTGCTCCCAGTGCCATCTGCTCCCAGCACCTCCAGCGCCCAGCAGCGGGAGGGGACCCAAAGGGGGGGGTCCAGCACTAGGGATGGGGGCACCCTGGGAGCCCCGGGGGGGGGACAGCCGTGTCCCCAACCCCCCCATGTGTCCCCCCTCCCCCCCCCCATGATGTCCCCCCCGCCCCCTCCCCCCAGCCCCCCCGCACTCTGCAGGGATTTGGGGGGGGGGGGGGGGGGGGGGCGTAGATCGGGGCCCCCCCGCCCTTAATCCCCCCCCCCCCCCCCCCCCAGCTCCGCCCTAAGCGGCTTGGGCGCTTCCGTCCCACAAAAAAAAAAATAAAAATAATTAATTAATTAGTGAATTAATTAATTAATTAATGAAAAGGGCTCGTCCGGGATTTGAACCCGGGACCTCTCGCACCCTAAGCGAGAATCATACCCCTAGACCAACGAGCCGCCGGCCCCAAAACTGGGCACAACCCCCCCCAGACCCGGCCCCAATGACCCCCCCCCCCCCCCGGAAATGGGGACCCCAAATGGGGACCCTAAAAACAGCCCCCCAAAAAACAGTCCCCAAAAATGTAGACCCCAAAAAGGCGGATCCCAAAAAACCAGCCCCAAAATGTAGACCCAAAAATGCAGCCCCTCAAAAACCAGCCCCCAAAATGCGGCCCCGAAATGCGGCCCCCAAAAAAGCAGCCCCAAAAAACAGTCCCAGAAATGTGGACCCCAAAAAAACAGCCCCAAAATGTAGACCCAAAAATGCAGCCTCTCAAACAACAGACCCCAAAAAACCAGCCCCAAAAATGCCGACCCAAAAAGGCGGACCCCAAAAAACAGCCCCGAAATGTAGACCCAAAAATGCAGCCCCCAAAAAAACAGACCCCCAAAAACCAGACCCAAAAATGAGGACCCCAAAAATGCGGACCCCAAAAAACAACCCTGAAATGTAGACCCAAAAATACAGCCCAAAAGAAAACAGACCCAAAAACAGCACCCCAAAAAATGCGACCCCAAAAATGTGGACCCCAAAAAAACAGCCCCGAAATGTAGATTCAAAAATGCAGCCCCCCCCCAAAAAAAAATAAAACAGACCCAAAAATGCAGCCCCAGAAAAAAACAGTCCCAATAAAACAGACCCAAAAATGCGGCCCCAGAAATGTGGACCCCAAAAAAACAGCCCCGAAATGTAGACCCAAAAATGCAGCCTCTCAAACAACAGACCCCAAAAAAACAGCCCCAAAAATGCTGACCCAAAAAGGCGGACCCCAAAAAACAGCCCCAAAATGTGGACCCAAAAATGCAGCCCCCCAAAAAACAATCCCAAAAATGTGACCCCAAAAATAAGGACCCCAAAAGACAACCCCGAAATATAGACCCAAAAATGCAGCCCTAAAAAAAACAGACCGCAAAAATGCAGCCCCAAAAAAAGTCCCCACAAAAAAAAAAAAGACACAAAAATGCAGCTCCTAAAGGTAGCCCCCAAAAACCAGCACCCCAAAAAAGTCCCAAAAATGCGACCCCAAAAAGGCAGCCCCCAAAACCAACCCCAAAATGTAGACCCAAAATTGTAGCCCCCCCCCAAAAGACACATAAATGCAGCCCCAGAAAAATAGTCCCCCCCAAAAAACAGACCCAAAAATGCGACCCCAAAAAGGCAGACCCCAAAACCAACCCCAAAATGGAGCCCCAAAACTGTAGCCCCCCCCAAAAAAAGCTCCAAAAATGCAGCCCCAGAAAAACAGTCCCCAAAAAAACAGACCCAAAAATGTGGCCCCAAAAAAAGCCCTGAAATGTGGACCCCAAAAAAACAGCCCCAAAATGCGGCCCCCCAAAATGAACCCCCCAAAAAAACGCCCCCCCCAAAAAAAAAGCCCCAAAGTGCAGCCCCCCAAAAAACAGCCCCAAAACCGCGCCCCTGGATGTACCCCCCCAAAATGCTACACCAAAACGTGCCCCCCCCAAACATGCAACCCCAGAAAGCGACCCCAAAATTGCAAACCCCCCCCCAAAAAAAAGGGGGGGGACAGGGGGGTGACATGGGGGGGATGGGACACGGGGGGGGCACAAAGGGGGTGATGCTGGGGGTGATGGGGGGGTTATAGGGGTGGGGAGGGATATGGGGGGGTGATGGGGGGGTTAGAGGGGTTGGGGGTGTCATGGGGGGGTGACACGGGTGGGGGTGTCATGGGGGGAATTATGGGGGGGGAAATGGGGTGGGGGGGTGATGGGGGTGGGGGGGGGTGACACAAGTACAGGGGTGATGGGTGGGGGGGTGACATGGGGTGGGGGGGGACACAGGTGGGGGGGGACATGGGGTGGGGGGGACATGGGGGGGGACACAAGCATGGGGGTGACACAGGTGGGGGTGACACGGGTGGGGGTACCATGGGGGGGGGGGGTCCCACCGCCTCCTCCTCCTCCCCCTTCTCCCTCCCCAGCCCCACACACCAGCCGGAGGGGGGGGGATCCCATGGGTGCCCCCCCACCACCCTATAACCCCCCCCCCCTTCTTTTAACGTGGTGGGGGGGGGCTCCTCAATCGGCTTAGCGCGGCGATTAGGCTGAGCGCGGGGGCTTAGCGCCCCTAATCCCCAAGTTTGGGGGGATGAGGGCGCTGATCCCCCCCTGAGCCGCTAAGCGGCTTGGGGCCGCGGGGCTATATGAGGGCCGCGCCGCCCCCTCCAAAAACCATATATATATATTTTTATTTATTTTTTTTCTTCTTTTTTTCCCCGAATTGACCATGGCGGAGGACGAGTTCTACCTCTTCACCAACGGCACGGCGCCGGGGCCGTGGGACGGCCCCCAGTACCACATCGCGCCCCCCTGGGCCTTCTACCTGCAGACGGCCTTCATGGGCTTCGTCTTCGCGGTGGGGACGCCGCTCAACACGGTGGTGCTGCTGGTCACCGTGCGCTACAAGAAGCTGCGCCAGCCCCTCAACTACATCCTGGTCAACATCTCCTTCAGCGGCTTCGTCTCCTGCATCTTCAGCGTCTTCATCGTCTTCGTGGCCAGCTGGCAGGGCTACTTCGTCTTCGGCAAGCACGTCTGCGCCCTCGAGGCCTTCGTGGGCACCACCGGAGGTAGGGGCGGCGCGGGGCGGCGCGGGGCGGCGGGGGGTCGCCGGGCTGACGGCGCCTGTGCCGCAGGGCTGGTGACGGGCTGGTCCTTGGCCTTCCTGGCCTTCGAGCGCTACATCGTCATCTGCAAGCCCTTCGGCAACTTCCGCTTCAGCTCCAAGCACGCGCTGATGGTGGTGGTGGCCACCTGGGCCATCGGCGTCGGCGTGGGCTTGCCGCCTTTCTTCGGGTGGAGCAGGTTGGTGGCGCGGCGCGGCGCGGGGATGGGGATGGGGGACGGGGGTGGGGTGGGGTTGGGGATGGGGGGGTGCCGTTGGGTGTCACAGGGTGCCATCGGGTGTCTTGGGGTGCTATTGGGTGTCACGGGGTGTCATGGGGTGTCTTGGGATGCTATTGGGTGTCATGGGGTGCCATCGGGTGTCATGGGGTGTCTTGGGGTGCTATTGGGTGTCATGGGGTCCATCGGGTGTCTTGGGGTGCTATTGGGTGTCACGGGGTGCCATCGGATGTCATGGGGTGTCTTGGGGTGCCATTGGGTGCCATCGAATGTCATGGGGTGTCTTGGGGTGCTATTGGGTGTCACAGGGTGTCTTGGAGTGTCATGGGGTGTCTTGGGATGCTATTGGGTGTCATGGGGTCCATCGGGTGTCATGGGGTGTCTTGGGATGCTTTGGGTGTCATGGGGTGCCATCGGGTGTCATGGGGTGTCTTGGGGTGCTATTGGGTGTCACGGGGTGCCATCAGGTGTCATGGCGTGTCTTGGGGTGCCATCGAGTGTCATGGGGTGCCATCGGGTGCCATCAGGTGTTATGGAGTGTCTTGGGGTGTCTTGGGGTGCCATTGGGTGTCACTGGGTGCCATGGGGTGCCATCGAGTGTCATGGGGTGTCTTGGGGTGCTATTGGGTGTCATTGGGTGTCATGGGGTGCCATCAGGTGCCATCGGATGTCATGGGGTGTCTTGGGGTGCTATTGGGTGTCACGGGGTCCATCGGGTGTCATGGGGTGTCTTTGGGTGCCACTGGGTGTCATGGGGTCCATGGGGTGCCATCACGTGTCATGGGGTGTCTTGGGGTGCTATTGGGTGTCATGAGGTGCCATCAGGTGCCATTGGGTGTCATGGGGTGTCTTGGGGTACTATTGGGTTTCATGGGGTGTCATGGGGTCCATCGAGTGTCATGGGGTGCTATCGGGTGCCATTGGGTATCATGGGGTGTCTTGGGGTGCTATTGGGTGTCATCGGGTGTAATGGGGTACCGTCAGGTGCCATCGATTGTCGTGGGGTGTCTTGGGGTGCCATCGGGTGTCATGGGGTCCATTGGGTGCCATTGGGGGTCATGGGGTGTCTTGGGGTGCCATTGGGTGCCATGGGGTGTCTTGGGGTGCCATTGGATGCCATCGGGTGCCATCAGGTGTCATGGGATGTCTTGGGGTGTCTTGGGGTGCCATTGGGTATCATGTGTTGTCTTGGGGTGCCATTGGGTGCCATGGGGTGTCCTGGGATACCTTGGGGTGACTTGGGGTGCCGTGGGGTGTCACGGGGAGCCGTGCAGTGCCACTGGGTGCCATAGGACTCCGTCGGGAGCCATGCAGTGTTTTGGGGTGCCATGCAAGGGGGTCCCATGGGGGTGCCAGAAGGGTCCCACGAGGGGGGGCCATGAGGGTGCCAGGCCACACGACAGTGCCATGGGGCACCGTGGGGTGCCATGGGGTGCCATGGGGTGCTGTGCGGTGCCAAGGGGTATCATGGGGGTGCCATGGGGTGCCATGGGGCTCAATGGGGTGCCATGGGGCGCCTTGGGGTGCCGTGGGGTTACACGGGGTGCTGTGTGGTGCCAAGGGGTATCATGGGGGTGCTGTGGGGCTCAATGGGGTGCCTTGGGGTGCCTTGGGGTGCCGTGGGGTTACACGGGGTGCTGTGTGGTGCCAAGGGGTATCATGGGGGTGCTGTGGGGCTCAATGGGGTGCCTTGGGGTGCCATGGGGCTCAATGGGGTGCCTTGGGGTGCCATGGGGTGCTGTGTGGTGCCAAGGGGTATCATGGGGGTGCCGTGGGGTGCCGTGGGGATGCCGTGGGGCTCAATGGGGTGCCGTGGGGTGTCATGGGGCTCAATGGGGTGCCTTGGGGTGCCATGGGGTGCTGTGTGGTGCCAAGGGGTATCATGGGGGTGCCGTGGGGTGCCGTGGGGATGCTGGGGATGCCATGGGTCTCAGTGGGGTGCTGTGGGGCTCAATGGGGTGTCTTGGGGTGCCATGGGGCTCAATGGGGTGCCGTGGGGTGCCGTGGGGCTCAATGGGGTGCTGTGGGGTGCCATGGGGCTCAATGGGGTGCCGTGGGGTGCCGTGGGGCTCAATGGGGTGCTGTGTGGTGCCAAGGGGTATCATGGGGGTGCCGTGGGGCCCAATGGGGTGCCTTGGGGTGCCATGGGGTGCTGTGTGGTGTCAAGGGGTATCATGGGGGTGCCGTGGGGTGCCGTGGGGATGCTGGGGATGCCGTGGGGCTCAGTGGGGTGCCATGGGGCTCAATGGGGTGCCGTGGGGTGCCATGGGGCTCAATGGGGTGCCGTGGGGTGCCGCACGGTGCCACGGAGCCGCGCCGCCTCCCCGCAGGTACATGCCCGAGGGCCTGCAGTGCTCGTGCGGCCCCGACTGGTACACGGTGGGCACCAAGTACCGCAGCGAGTACTACACCTGGTTCCTCTTCATCTTCTGCTTCATCGTGCCCCTCTCCCTCATCATCTTCTCCTACTCGCAGCTGCTGAGCGCCCTGCGGGCCGTGAGTGCGGGCGGCACGCGCGTGGGCAAGGGCGGGGGGTGGGATGGGATTGGGATTGGGATTGGGATGGGGATATGGGATTGGGATTGGGATGGGGATATGGGATGGGATGGGGAATTGGGACATGGGATGGGATTGGGGAGGGGATGGGAGAGAACGGGATGGGGATATGGGATGGGGTGGGATTGGGATCGGAACAGGATGGGATTGGGGATGGGGTGGGGATGGGATGGGGTGGGGATGGGGATGGGGACAGAGATGGAGATGGGGTTGGAATGGAAACGGGATGGGGACAGGGATATGGGATGGGGAATTGAGGTGGGGAATTGGGAGATGGGATGGGATTGGGGAGGGGATGGGGTGGGGATGGGATGGGAGAGAACGGGATGGGGATATGGGATGGGGTGGGATTGGGATCGGGACAGGATGGGATTGGGGATGGGGTGGGGATGGGGTGGGGTGGGGATGGGGACAGAGATGGAGGTGGGGTTGGAATGGAAACGGGATGGGGACAGGATGGGGAGGGGATGGGATGGGGATATGGGATGGATTGGGATTGGGTTGGGAATATGGGATGGTGATGGGGCGGGGATGGGATGGGGATGGGATTGGGATTGGGACAGGATGGGGATGGGATGGGGATGGAGACAGGGATATGGGATGGGGACGGGATGTGGATCAGGATGGGGAGGGGATTGGTATGGGGATGGGAAGGGGTGGGATGGCGATATGGGATGGACTGGGATGGGGTGGGATTGGGAGATGGGATTGGGTTGGGAATATGGGATGAGGATGGGATGGGGATATGGGATGGGGATATGGGATGGGGATGGGGATAGGGATATGGGATGGGGATATGGGATGGGGATATGGGATGGGGATATGGGATGGGGATGGGGATATGGGATATGGGATGGGGATATGGGATGGGATGGGGACGGGGACGGGCCATCAGCACCCACGGGCGCTGCCCGCCGTGCGCAGGTGGCGGCGCAGCAGCAGGAGTCGGCCACGACGCAGAAGGCGGAGCGGGAGGTGTCGCGCATGGTGGTGGTGATGGTCGGCTCCTTCTGCCTGTGCTACGTGCCCTACGCCGCGCTTGCCATGTACATGGTCAACAACCGCGACCACGGCCTCGACCTGCGCCTGGTCACCATCCCTGCCTTCTTCTCCAAGAGCGCCTGCGTCTACAACCCCATCATCTACTGCTTCATGAACAAACAGGTGGCGTGGAGGGGGTGTGGGGGTGCGGGGGGCATGGGGGCGCCCCCGGAGGGAGGGTGGTGTTGGGATGGGGGCGGCCACGGGGCAGGGAAACCGGGGAACCCGAAGGGACAGCGTGGGACGGGGGCAAGAGGTGGGGTTGGCACGGTGCTGGGATGGGAACTGGTCCAGGAATGGGGATGGGGGCAGGGATGGGGTCACCGTGTTCCCATTAGGACAGGGATGGGGTCATCATGTTCCTAGTGGGATAGGGTCACCATGTTCCTATTGGGATGGGGATGGGGTCACCACGTTCCCCTTGGGACAGGAATTGGGGTCACCACGTTCCCATTGAGACAGGGATGGGGTCACCATTTTCCATTGGGGCAGGAATTGGGGTCATCATGTTCCTATTGGGATAGGGATGGGGTCACCATGTTCCCATTAGGACAGGGATGGGGGCACCATATTCTTATTGGGACGGGGGTCACCACGTTCCCTTTGGGACAGGAATCGAGATCACCATGTTCCTATTGGCATAGGGATGGGGTCACCACGTTCCTATTGGGATGGGGATGGGGTCACCACGTTCCCCTTGGGACAGGAATCGGGGCCACCATGTTCCTATTGGCATAGGGATGGGGGTCACCAAGTTCCCATTAGGACAGGGATGGGGTCACCATGTTCCATTGGGATAGGGATGGGGTCACCATTTTCCATTGGGGCAGGAATTGGGGTCACCATGTTCCTAGTGGGACAGGGATGGGGGTCACCACATTCCATTGGGACAGGGATGGGGTCACCATGTTCCCATTAGGACGGGGATGGGGTCACCACATTCCCCTTGGGACAGGAATCGGGGTCATCATGTTCCTATTGGGATAGGGATGGGGTCACCACATTTCCAGGAGGACGGGGACACCACATGCCTATGGGGACAGGGATGGGGGACCCCAAGTTCCCATGAGGATGGGGGTGGGGGGCTGGGGGACACCACGTTTCATTGAGATGGGGACAGGGACCCTACATCTCATGGGGGCAGGGATGGGGACACCACATTCCTTTGGGAAGGGGAAGGGGGGACCCCAAGTCCCATTGGGACAGGGATGGGGACACCAACGTTCTGTGGGGCCAAGGATGGAGGACACCACACGTTCCAGGGGGACAGGGATGGGGACACCAGGTCTCTTGGGATCAGGGATGGAGGACACCATGTTCAATAGGGCCAGGGCTGGTGACACCATGTTCCACGGGGACAGGGATGGGGGACACCATATCTCATAGGGACAGGGATGGGGACACCACACTCCTATGGGGACAGGGATGGGGGCACCACATTCCATGGGGGACCAGGATGGGGACACCATATCTCATGGGGACAGGAATGGGGACACCACACTCCCACAGGGATTGGGATGGGGATACCACGTTCTGTGGGGCCGAGGATGGAGGACACCACACTCCTATGGGGACAGGGATGGGGACACCAAATTCCAGGGGGACTTGGATGGGGACACCGTATCTCATGGGACCAAGGATGGGGGACACCATGGGGACAGGGATGGGGACACCACACTCTTATGGGGCCAACGATGGGGACACCACACTCCTATAGGGACAAGGATGGGGACACCGTATCTCATGGGGACAGGGATGGGGACACCACACTCCTATAGGGACACCATATCTCATGGGGACAGGGATGGGGACACCAAATTCCACGGGGACAGGGATGGGAACATCATGGGGACACCGTATCTCATGGGGCCAAGGATGGGGGACACCACATTCCACGGGGGACAGGGATGGGGGACACCACATCTCATTGGGACCAGGATGGGGACACCACACTCCTATGGGGACACCATGGGGACACCACACTCCTATGGGGCCAAGGATGGGGGACACCACGTTCCACGGGGACAGGGATGAGGGACACCACATCTCATGGGGACCGGGATGGGGACACCACACTCCTATGGGACCAACAATGGGGACACCATATCTCATGGGGGATCGGGATGGGGACACCGCACTCCTATGGGACCAAGGATAGGGACCCCACACGGGTCGGGGCCGTTCCCAAATCCATCGCCCGCCGCCCCCGCAGTTCCGCGCCTGCATCATGGAGACGGTGTGCGGGAAGCCCATGACGGACGACTCGGACATCTCCAGCTCGGCGCAGAGGACAGAGGTGTCCTCGGTGTCCTCCAGCCAGGTCAGCCCCAGCTAGGAGCCCCCCGTGGTGGCCGGGACCCCCCCCGTGGTGGCCGGGACCCCCCCCCCGTAAGGCCTTAGGATGTAGGGCAATAAACGCCGCCGCAAAGCCGAGCCCGCCTGCGCCTCGCTGGCCCCACAAGTGTGGGGTGGGGTGGGGGGGCTGATTGGGACCTACAAGTGAGGGTGGGGGGGGGGGGGGAGGTGGGGATTGTGACCCCCACCGTGGGGCTGTGATGCCATCTGTGGGGCAGGAGGGGTGTTGAGACCCCATCTGTGGGGCTGGGGTCACACAGAGCCCCCATCAGTGGGGCAGGAGAGGTGCCGAGACCCCATCTATGGGGCTGACATGGGGCAGAGCCCCCATCTGTGGGGCTGAGGTGGTGCGGGGCACCCATCTATGGGGCTGGAGTCACACAGAGCCCCCATCTATGGGGCAGGGACATGATTGTGACCGCCATCTATGGGGCTGGAACTACACAGAGCCCCTATCTATGGGGCAGAAGCATGACTGTGACCCCCATCTATGGGGCCGAGAGCCCATCTGTGGGGCTGGGGTCACACAGAGCCCCCATCAGTGGGGCAGGAGTGGTGCTGAGCCCGCATCTATGGGGCTGGAGTCACACAGAACCCCTATCTATGGGGCAGAAGCGTGACTTTGACCCCCATCTATGGGGCTGGAGTCACCCAGAGCCCCTATCTATGGGGCAGGAGCGTGACTGTGACCCCATCCCAGCCCCCCAGCCCCCCCCCATACCCTGCTCCCACCACTTCCCAATCCAGGCGCCAGCCCCGCACCCCACGGCCCCACCGCGCTATGGGGCCAACCAAAAGAGGGTGATTGGGGATAAAAGGGGCCGGGGTGGGGGCACGCAACCCCCCCTCGCCCCCAAAACCCCGGTGAGGGCGCAGCGAGAGCAGGGCCGGGAGCAGGAGGGGTGGATGGAAACGCTTTTATTGGCAGCCGCATGCTGGCGGCCGCGCTCCGCCGGGGGTGGGGGGGGGGGGTCCCCGGGGTTTGAGGGGGGGGGGGGGGCGCACACAGAGGGCTCCGGACCCCCCCCCCCGCCTACAGACACAGAAGGAGTTTCCTGCAGGCCGAGGCCGGGTTGGGGATATATCAAAAAGTGTTACTTCAGAGGGTTACATGAGAGAGCAGACGAGGAGTACACAACGCGCAGCCCCCGGGGCTGAGCCGCCGCAAGGGGGGGGGAACCGACCCCAAAACTTTCTGGGGGGGGCTTCACGCTGCGCCCCCCCCAAGCCCACGGCCCCGCTGGGGGTGGCTGAAGGCACTTGGAGCGGCGCTGGGCGTGCAGGAGAGGCAGGGGGGAAGCCTCCCCCCCCCCCCAGCCCGGAGCAGCGCCCGGATCGCTTGCCTTACTAGGAGCGGCGGCGGCGGGCTCTGAAGGGCTGCCAGGAGGGCGGGCGGGCAGCCACGGCCACGGGGCACGGCGATTTTGGGGTCCAAACGGAGCCCAGCGGGGTGAGGAGAAGGACGAGGGTGGCCCCGGAGGTGCGGGGAGCAGTCGTGGGGCGGGGGGAGCCCGGTGCTGCCTCTCCTCGGGGCGTTGCGGAGCTCGCTGCTTTCATCCCGGGGCTCGGCGTTGGGTTTTGGTGTTCCTCCTTCCTTCCCCCGCTGCAGCTAAAGGATGTAAAAAATGAGAAGGGAGGGGGGAGAAAAAAAAAAGGGGGAGGGAGGGCGGGGGGGAAGCCCTCAGCGCCGCGAGCTCCGGGGCCGCGCGTTCTTCGCCTGCCGTGGGACCGATACAAAAATAAAAGGGAGCTCGTTCGGCCATCAAAACCAAAACGAAATCTAAAAAAACCACGGCGGGGGGGAAGGGGATGGCAGCCGAGTCCCCACTCCTTTGGGGGGGAAAAAAAAGGAGAAAAAAAAAACAAAAAAGGACGGGTGAGAGATTCCGTTTTCACCTCCTAGCCTGAAATCACAGTCTCAGTAGCGAGAAAAAAAAAATAAAAAAAAAAAAAAAATGTTTCTCGTGATAATCCAGAAAGTGTAAAAAATAAATTATGTTCAGAAACGGCTTCGCTCTGTCCAGCCCTCAAAACTCGTCGTGCCGCACCAAGGCCTCCCCGAAGTCCGTGGCCTGGCTCCCCACGAACAGGTCGTATTTCTCCACGATCTCCTCCTTGGTGAGCTTCCCGTCCTGCGGAGAGGGCAGAGAGGTCACCAAGGGAGGGGGAACAACCCCAAAACGCGACGCTCGGGGGGCGTCCGGGCACCCCGAAAAGCCCCCCCCAAAGAGAGGAGGCGCCGTCCCCACCTTGTTCTGGTCGGACTCGTAGACGAGGTGCCGCGCCTCCGCCTCGGCGTGGTCGTAGTCCGAGGGCAGGATCCAGTCCTTGGTCTCCTCCTTGTCCATTTTGCCGTCGCGGTTCTTGTCCCGGAACTCCACGAACTGCTCCCTCTCCGTCTTCACCCACTCGGGCTCGTCGGTGTCGCCGTCGTGGCTGTACATGTCACCTGCGGGGCGGGGGGTGACCGTCAGAGCCCCGAATTTCACCGCGGCCCACCCCAAAAACCCTCCTAGGGGCGGGCAGCTCCCCCGGAGGTGAGTTTTGAGTTGATTTTTGAGTGATTTTTGAATTGATTTGATTTTTGAGTTGATTTTTGAGTGATTTTTGAGTTGATTTTTGAGTGATTTTTGAATTGATTTGATTTTTGAGTTGATTTTTGAGTGATTTTTGAGTTGGTTTTTGAATTGAGTTGATTTTTGAGTTGATTTTTGAGTTATTTTTGAATTGGTTTTTGAATTGAGTTAAATTTTGAGTTGATTTTTGAGTGATTTTTGAATTGAGTTTATTTTTGAGTTATTTTTTAATTGATTTTTGAATTCAGTTAATTTTTGAGTTGATTTGAGTGATTTTTGAATTGATTTTTGAGTTGATTTTTTGAGTTGAGTTTATTTTTGAGTGATTTTTGAATTGATTTTAAAATTGAGTTGATTTTTGAGTTATTTTTTAATTGATTTTTGAATTGAGTTGATTTTTGAGTTGATTTTTGAGTGATTTTTGAATTGATTTTTGAGTTGGTTTTTGAGTTGATTTTTGAGTTGATTTTTGAATTGATTTTTGAATTGAGTTGATTTTTGAGTGATTTTTGACTCGTGTGCTCCTCGCCGCCCTCCTTCCCCCCCGGTTTGGGTATCGGTGCTGGAGCAGCTGTCGGGCTGGGAGGCCGGGCAGTTGGCGGGCGCACGGAGCAGGAGCAGATGTTCCCTTCTGTCTGGGGCCCGGCCTCACAGAATCGCAGAATTTCGAGGTTGGAAGAGCCCTCCAAATCATCGAGTCCAACCCAAGTCCTCCACTAACCCATTAACTCTAAAAACTCTAAATCTTAACCATTTTATAAAGCCCTCCAGGGCTGGTGACTCCACCACCCCCCCGGGGCACCCCCATCCCAACGCCTCCCAACCCTTTTGGTGAAGAATTTCTTCCCCAAAATCCACCCTAAACCTCCCCCTGGCACCCGTTCTGCCTCACCGATGTACTCCTCCAGGTCGATGAAGCCGTCCCCGTTCTTGTCGATGTCCTCCATGGTCTCCTGCAAGAGGGAGCGGGTGCACGGTCAGCGGGGTGGGGTGGGGGGGGGGGGGTGTAAGGGAGCCCCCCCCGGGTCCCGGTGGGGTGCGCCCACCTGCACCACGATGTCCTTCATGTAGTCGTACTCCTCGGGGTGCAGGAAGGCGGTGAACTCCTCCTTGGTGGCCGTCAGGTCGCCGTCCCTGTCGGCCTTCTTGAAGCGCCGCTCGTCCCGCACCATCATCTGCTTGTAGTTGAAGCCGTCGTCGGGGTCGGGGTCGTCTGGGGGCACGGGGGAGAAAGGAGAGCTCCAGCCCAGCTCGTTAACCACGCTAATTAACCGCCAGGCTCGTTAACCACCACACCAATTAACCACGAACACCCGCGGGCTGCACTAAGCTGCAAGGAGGAGGAGGAGGAGCTGCAAGCGGCCCGGCGAGGGTGCTGTGCGCCACGGAGCGTGGGGGGGTTTTTGGGGTGGTTTTGGAGGGAAACGGGCAAAGGGAGGAGCTGTGCTGGGGGCAGGCGGGGCGCTGGCTTTGTCCGTGTGTCTGTCTGTCCGTCTGCCCCCCCCCCCCCGGCAGCGGGTACGGGTAGAGGACAAGGCCACCAAAGGGGGAGGCTGAGAGGAGGTGAGAGCCAGGCCCCGGGCTAAAAAAAGGCTGGCGGCCGGCTCCGCTTACAGCCCGGACAAAAGGCCCGGGATTAGAAAGCTGGGGGGGGGGGGGGCAGGGGGGCGTTAAATATAGCCGGCGGGAAGG